>MU868583.1:2140-17581 GCA_036418205.1 Ostertagia ostertagi
CTTTCTTTTTTTCCTCACATTCATGCATCATTAGACGGCTGCAAAGGAGGGATGGTCCTCAAGTCACCCATCGAAGTTAGAGATATTCCCGTGCACGATGCCTTCAAAAAAGGTTGCAGTCGCTCGGAAAAATCAGCTCTGATACAACAGTGACTCCCCTCCTCCCTTCCCACTACCTCTCGCCAACAAATCATAGCACGAGCCAAACCGCATTCAGATGCCACTAAGGCTCTGAAGGGAGCCTGAACTTGCAGCTTATGGCAAGAAAAGAAATTGTGCAGGAAGCCCTATGCTTTTTTTTCTTGTGTGTTTGAGTTGAGAGACAATTTCCTTGAGTATACAATTTCAGAGTGCCCCCTCGTGAGTTCCCGTCCAATCTCGATCACGGCGATGTTCCATCTGAGCATTTCTCCACACGTATGATGTTGGAAGCGTGCGCTGCCGCCGAAGAGGCTAAGAAAGAAGCCAAATCCCAGTCTGGCGACAGAAGCTAAAAACAATAATCTATGACTCCTTATAGCGTTAACACTACTGGAAATCTCTCATTTTAATTATTAATAATCGCCGTTTTTAAATAAATATTGTACATAAACATCTGTTTGAGTTCCTGTGATTGAAGGAAATGATTCCGATAAAGAGGAAGCGCATCAAGGAAGTATATGCGCCACACAAATTACGCCACATTAGGTTGGCTGCCAAGGAAGAGATCTAAAGCGCTTCCACGACCCCCCCCCCTCATGCGCCTCAAGTAGTAGCTTAATTGGTGATTTGGACGGGCTGTGTTGCCAGCAGCGGCACAACTGGAGCAACTCGACTGGAGCATGAATTGGCATGGTGCCACCAACGCGTTTCGGTAAACTCGTCCCAGAGTCAACCCTGCGTTGCGCAGTTCTCAACGGCCACGTTGCGCAGTTTCGCCCGATTAGACACGTTCTCTCGCGCGAACATTCACACTCGCATGCTCGAGCCGTCTGCGTCTCCGCCCATACAGCGTGCGTTGAGGATCTCTCAACGTGCCGTTGCGAACTGCGCAACGCAGGGTTGACTCTGCTCGTCCGTACCTCCACCGAATTGTCGCTGTCCGTACTTGAACGGAGATCAACGACCGAAGAAAGGATTTCCTTTTCGCGTTCTCTTGACAGGTTGGTGCCATTGGTGTACCATTGAGCACTCCAACCACTCAAACAAATCGGTAAAGATGCGACTTCAACTAGACTCAACATCTCGAAAAATTCACTTCCTTTTTATCGTAGGTTTGGAAATATGGATACATACTACACGACATAAATGCTGCATATTAGAACAAAAGCGCTGAAATGGGCATGTATCGATTGGTTAGGCCGCGCGCATATTTGCTGCTTGTCGTGAATGGGTCAGGAAAGGAGAACCCTTAGCAATCCATGCTTCAAATAATCCATCAAAATGAGCGGCTCAGTTTTCTTCGCTTTGATCCCAGAAGAGTCAGCACTTGGTTCATATCTGGCTTATACCACACTGTGAAAAAAAAAACATTCGTGAGACATGATATCAGCTGTAGAAATTGATCCGTTGCCTAGAAGGACTCCAGGGAAACAGACTAAACTTACTCGGTTCCTGTGTGCAACCATCAACACGTGCTCGACGCGTGCAGGCCCCACAAAACAGTGCCGAAAACTACAGATGGCAAATGTTTTCTGCCAGTGAAATGATTAGCTCATTGCAGTTGTATTCTGGTAGCTGTCACTAACATCATTTAGCAACTATCACCTATCACTATGAACCACCAGTTACCAGCTTTACTCGGAGGCCGCCGTCACTTGTGGTGTGGTGTGTGCACTCGACGCGCATCTGGTTTTGTAAGCCGAGCAGATGTTTCAAGTTCAAACGACCGAACGACTCCATACAAATATGGGCGCTCAACGAAACGGGGGTTGATCAACGCCGAAAACCTTTGTCAGGCACAACATGAACATGGACCAAAAGTTGGTAGACAGGTGAAGAAATGTCGCCAATCTCAGGCTGATGTTAGAGTTCGCGATTCGCGCGAATCGCGCGATGGATCACAGAAATCACAAGTGCCCGAATCAATACTGCAAGGTGTCTCCAATCCCGCCGCCATTTCTGCTTGATGGTGATGGTTGAATGACGACTGCTTCATGATTCTACTTGTTTCATATTCAGTGTTTCAAATGTTCAATGGGCACTTGCAATTTTGCGATTCGCGCGAATCGCGCGAAGGATCGCAGACTCTGACACAAGCCTTAGCACAAGACGAATCGGAGAACTCTGACGAGTTTGATGACAGTGTTACCGATGGGCACCCGACAGGAGGCCCGTCGCGCGGCAAGAAGGCAGAGTCAGCGGACGAGTCGCGCGCGTACTGTAGATTTCGCGTCAAGTTAAATAGAATGTCCCATTGCACGTCCTACATCGCACACACGCGCTGCAACTCGTCCGCCGACTCTGCCTTCTTTTCGAGCGACGGGCCTTTTGTCGGCTACCCCTTACCGATAGACTTTTTCTGTGATTGATCATTTCAGTCTTAGAGAGCTTTCCAATTGCTAGTTTTGATTTTAAATTGAAAGGAATGAAAGAAAGTACCGCTACAACCCGCATGGTTCACGGGTTAGGTCCATTGTCTAAGACAATCAAATTGCTGCAGTTAGCTGAATCATCCAAAAGCTGTAGCTAAATAAATGAATTTGTGGGTCTATTCCAGTTAGGGGGGGCATCATGATGCAGTTTCTCGGCGAGCTAATGTAAACTCGAACATTCCAGCTTCTCACGCATGTCAAGTGACTGCCCTCAGGCTGGCTACACTCCCCCTGGCTCAGAGTTACCGTAGCTTTTTGGGAGTCACCGCACCATGATGCCCCCCTAACTGGAATAGACCCGAATTTGTAATTAGTAAATTATAATTACATTTAAGAAGTCGTAGTTTAGAGGTCAAACAATTAACAAGTGTGAGAATACCCTTGAAAGGTTTGTTTGACCTCACGATCAATACATATCAAATTCACGCGCGGGATTGTGGATAGGCTTAACGTGTAAAGACACGGAAAGTGTTTCATTCTGACAGAGAGAGTAATGATTCCGGTATTCGGTCATTCTGCAGCACAACCTGCAAGTTCATCACCGGTGAGCTCTCTCTTCTACACAGCTCATGTTTTCTTTTCTGACTCACTTTCTTGAATTTCAACTATTTTGCTGTGAAAAGTAAATAATACAATTGTTGCGAGCTTGAAGAGCAAATTCTTAAGCCAATACTAGTTTATTTATGTGACGGTATTACGCGCAGTAATACATACTCCAAACAATTTCCTGAGGTTGTGCGAAAAGCTCTTATTTTTGGAACTCGGCCACGTGCAAAATTAATGTGGTGGAACACCTTTATTTTACGCCTTACGGGAGTAGTGCGTAGTTACGTGGCAAACACGTTATGACACGTCGACGGAATCCATAAAAATCATACAAGAAGTACCTCATGCCACCAGGGGCCGTAAGGTATGCTTCCCCGAAGGGTTAGGGGACGAAAATCCCTTTAAATTTTCTCTGTCTCCCAACTGGGATTGTCCTGATAAAGGGCCTACATTTAATATATGTGTGTAGCTTAAAGTAAACATGCATTGAAAATAAAGAAACAGTATCGTTCAAAACAAAAAATTTAAAGGGACTTTCGTCCCCGCAAGCCATTCGGGGAAGCATACCTTACGGCCCCTGAGGGTGTGCGTCATATGGCGCCATCCCATTGAAATTGGAGCGCGCACACCTCAATTGCCACATCCTGCTGTGGTCGGACAACTTGTCCACGCAACACATTCCGTTCTGTTCCTCTTACCTTGGCATCAGGCCAGCAGAAGATATCTGCTCTCTTTTCTCAGCATTGGGACTCAGCGAGGTTTTGGAGACCCAAATTATCAGATCGATCAGTTACTGAAGTCTAATAGTTGAGTGATGCGGACGAGTTGTCCGGCCACAGCAGGATGAGGCAATTGCGGCCTGTGCGCTCTAATGCCAATGTGATCGCGCCATTCATAGTTCGCGACTCCGGAGATTAGGATAGTGCGCGACAATGAAAAAGATATTATTGACGGGGAGATAGGATAGTAGAAGATTAGGATAGTAGGAGATAGGATAGTGCGCTGACAAGATTAGATACGTATTGATCGATTCGCTTGAAGTCGCCTAATCTACTACTCTCCAGCGATTTCCAACCGATACGCACCCTCTTTTTCGAAAAACGAGAAAGCGTCGGGTGCAGACCATACACCACAAGTGACGACGGCCTCCAAGTAAATCTGGTTAGTAGTGGTTCATAGTGATAGCTGATTTTGGTAAATGATAGTTGTAATTAGTGACAATTGATAGAATACAACTGCAACAGGTTAATCATTTCATTGGCAGAAAACATTTCATTTCATCACAATAAACTTCCATGAAAAAAAACTACAAGCGATTTAACTTTCAATTAACAAAAGGACCACCTTTTTATGAGGCTTATATACTGACCTTTCGGTAGCAGCAATTTCAACATGACGACGAAAATTTCAGGGGAAAGCGCAACAAAATCGTGAACTTGCGCAAAATCGTTCTCTCTAGATCTCAGCGAGGAAGTGGCAGACTCGAAACAGGTAGCAAAATTTACTTCGAAGCTTCCATGAGTCTTCTGTTTGGATAATGACTGTGAAGGACCACCGACGATTCAGGTATTGAGAACATATCGCCTGCAAGCGGTGATGTCATTGTTGCCTCATCGTGCTCCCGATTACATGCAAAAACCCACCAGGCCATTCGACAGTGTCCCGTTTGGTGAGTTTTGAGAACTCCTGGAAGAAATACTATGGGCTACACCACACCGTGAAGGATCACTATCATGAACTCGAATCTTTTTTTGACGAGATTTCATAGCCTTATAAACCTTATAACCAAGTAGCTACAATCACTGTCGTGGTTAGAGAGCGGTTGCCCTCCTCACATTTCAACACGACGCATCAAGGTGTTTTGAAGCTCTCGTGGTCCTTTACGGACCCGCGCCATCCTACGGGTCCTTCCCGGAACCAGGCCCTCTTCATACAAGCATGGCCTCCGCTCGCCGGAGCATCACGGGCTCTTAACCCAGGGAAAAGCGACGCGGTAAGCGATAAGCCGCAGAGTAAGGCCCGTTGTCCTAGGCTTTCACAGCCCCAGGGTCGAGGGTTCGCTTGCGGTTAACACCCCACAACATAACAGCACACAAAAAAAACAACTGCGCATCAGTTTATCCCCTACCCTGAACTCCCTATATGCTAAACCCAGACAATGGTTACAAATTAAATCTACTCACATTTATTGGCGTTCATTGACGGCAATAAACCTCGACGTCCTACTTAGTCATCTTCTTCCTTGCTTGAGATGCCCAAATTTTCTAAGATACATCTGTACAGGAAACGAATGCATAAATAAAGAGAAAGGTGGTTCGTTTCGCCTCTGACTCAGACGAACCACTGTATTCCACCAACCCCCCGAGGCTCCTCAGTGAGTAGAGGGTTGGCAGAATCATGGGTATGATCAAAGAGGTAAAAAAGAAAAACGAATGGTTAGAGACGTTTTGTGTGTATGCTTTGTGAGAAAGGATGATATGTGACATATCTCTAGATGTATATACAAGCAATAAGTGAAAATTTAGGAATGTTCAGAATATAGCTAGCTGCGTATCGAATGTACGCAGTTAAATGACAACGCGTATCAGAGCACATTATTTATCTGCTATATATTAATAGTGAAATATGAGTAAACTAATTATATGCAATGGAAGGAAGAATTGATACACCCTTATATACTACCAGTTATACTTTTGATTAACTGTGTAGTGTATTTGAAGCTACTATCTATACCATACTTGTAGCTGATAAACTTGTTATTATATATGCACTTAATAATGTATGAACTAATGAAACTGTCGTCATAACCATTGGATTTCAAGATATGAACCATTTCTCTATTTTGGAAATGAAGGTTTCAAAACTAGTACATGTATTCGAAATCCGCAGAGTTTCCGTATATATGACAGCTCCTTTATTAATGTTAGAAATATTAGTATCACTATGAGGAAAGCGAATGACCTTAAAATTGAAATCATCTGTTTTATTATACAATTCTGTAAATATTTTGCCATTATGTATATAAACTTTTAAATCAAGGTAGTTACTACAGTTGTCAACCTCATGTGTTTTTTTGAGCTCGAGTTTGCGTTTATATACTTTGTCTAATATTGAGTCTACCATGAAATCACTTTGATTATGTATAACCAAGAGGTCATCCATATATCTATAGGGGATAAAAATACTTTTTTCATTAAACTTCAAATTTTTTGCATATTTGTACTCCATAATAGAGAGTGTAAGATCTGCAAGAAGGGGGCTAAAATTCCCGCCCTGTGGTACTCCTTTTTTCTGTGCAAAGATATAGCCACCAAAAGTGCAATAACTATTAACGAGCAAATATTCAATGTAGTATAACAAATCATTGATTCGATAGTATCTATATTGTGGTTTAATATCCTTTCCATCACTATAATAAACATTGTAGCCATTAGTGGCTATGAAAGATTTATTAGCATTTTTGAAGCATATATTCAGAAGTTCTTTTGCATTACCGATAATCAAAGTATGTTCTAAATTAGTAAACATATCTGTAAAATCTGCTGTGAAAATCTTTAACTTATCATAACTAATATTGTTGAGTTCATGACTTATATTGATATTGCTTATAGACCAATAGGTTTTAATAGTTTTATTCCTATTTTGTGTATAACTCGTATAAGCCATCGCGTCGTAATGCCTGCAGCCGATAGCGTCCATCGGACATAGCGGACGCGGACGTTTCCAGCGCCTTGACCGGACGAAGCAGCATGTCCGACCATGCTGCCGAGTCGTCCATCCTGCAGCCGATAGCTTCCAGCTCTCCCAGCCGTCCGGCTTCCTCGCGCTTGCACTCCTCCGGGAGGGGTCGAAGAGCCTAGTCGAAAGACCTTGAAGTCGGGAACCTTGAAGTTAGTGCCTCTGAATAATGCAAGCAGATGGAGTTTTCATGGTGTAAGGAGATACGGCCGCCAAAAATAGAAGAGTTTCTTCTGGGACAAAGCGACCACTGGCTGGTTGGTGAGTACACCACTCGAGCATAACGCCCTGCTGGGCTGGGTAGTGGCAGTGAGGCTCCGAGACCTCGGCTCGGGTCACAGCTTTGGAAGTGAATTGCTGTTGATTGAAGCTTTAGAGCTGAACCTTCATCCGAGAAGTAACCCTAGCTTTTTTAAGGAACTAACTATGCACACCATAACATTTCTAATCCTCCGGTGCACAGCGTGAGTGGTTCGCAAATCTTCTCCAATCAACGCCGACTATTGGATGGTGGACCTTCTGTACTTGGTATTTCTTCACGTTGATCTGAATTTTTTACGCTACGATTATGGTTTCATGGATGAGTTTCACAGGACCGTCTAGCCTTTTAAATTGCTCCTGCCTTGATGTGACACATGTTGTAAAGCAAGAAGTAATCAAACAAGAGCCTGAAAGTGAAATCAGCAAGGTAAGGTTGAGTGTACAAAGTGAAAGGAAAACATGTAAACTGGTAATATTAATGTTTAGGACTTGTTCAGCACTGCCTGTAGTTCTTCTTTAGCTGTGCCTATATTGGTAAGCAACCCTTTTTATTTCAATTACCCCATACATTATTTGAGCATTTTTAACCCACTCGCGGAAATGTGAGCCATCGGCGGCTGAAGAGGTTTGCATGGAAATTTAGGGCGCAATTCCCGATTTCTGCCTTTCTCTGGTGAAAGGAATCTTCGAACCAAAATTAGTTCACGTTAGCCCTGAGTAATGGGCATTTTGACTTCAATTTTATTCGAGAAATAACTTCACTAGTTCCGAAATTTTGCCCTGTACAAGTAACGTGTCAAACGCCATAAACACCGCCTGTTTTCACCACAAACGTACATGGGTTGACTAGTGCCCTGAACACGGAGGTGGCATTCATTTTTGGCGCAATTGGGCTAGCACAATAGGCACCAGTTTGGCGCTGGCACCAAAAATTAATTTTATCTTCGCCATCAGGATACTGAATGATTCCGTTGTGAAACTTTCAATGAATTTGGTAAAAATAGTTATTGTACTGTGTTAATCCATTTTTGTAGAATTCTGGTGCCAACTTCAAAAATAGCTGTAATATTTGGGAGAAGAACCATTGTCCTAGAGGGAACTTTTTTTTAGCGGGAATGATCAACTTTTTAACTTTAGCCCATTCCCAAAAATGGTTGCGTGGGACAGTGGCAGCCACCGGTGGCTGACATATCGCAAGCGCTTTGAGAGGCGCTGGTTTGAAAGGATGGTTTTGGGCGCGAAAGGGTAAAAATAAGATGTGACGGAAAAATGCACGTTTTCGAAGTTGCAGAAGCAAGAAGAGGGTGACCAGGATAGTTGGTCGATACCATCAGCAATTCGTATTCCTATGGTTCTCACAAAGCCGCCTGCGATTCCGTACGATGCACCGTATCCATCCATCCAGAACATTGTGGCTACGGTGGACTTAGGTATGCGAGTTTATGGCGGTTGAAATATCTATCTGCAGTGATTTGGAGCATTCACAAAGTAGAGCGTAGTTAGAGCTGTTTATTGGAACAAACGTTTCCTCCCTAGAGGTCGTTCACGCTGCCAAATGGCGCCGCTTTAAAATGTCTTCTACACACTACAGCATACCTGTGGTTCGTTTTTTCCAGGAATTTCTGCTTACGGAGAATTCCTTTAATCGAACTTCACCGGGTCTAACTTCTTTTTTCTACGCTTTTCTATGCTATTTTTTTCTGAGCAATTTTTCTCAATTCTGCTGCATTTTCATCCACTTCCTTCAATGAGGTGAAGACTCATGAATAGCTTGAGTGTCTTAGCTTGGGTACGTTGTCATGGAAAGCTCTCCTTGATGCCATAAACATGATCCCATGGTTTTATAAGCTTTTATTCGAATATACATCGTGAAACTATCACAATCGCTATATAGCTCCTTAAAATCGACTGATTTTATGACACAGCAGCGACAATGCACAACTCAGTGCTTTTTCTGCGAAGATGCCTAGCTGATGCTTCAGATTTTCATCAAAAGAGAAATCCAGAGTATGGTCGGAGGTGGAAAAAGGGAAATCAGTTGAAAAGCAGGCGCAGGCCTCCTAAACTTGTGACGATGTGTGCTCTGCAGCGAAGAGTGTAGCCCCACTGCCTAGAAGGTACACTTGGGCCGCTGGCGCCTCTGCACGCCCGCCGACAGATATCCTCTCGTCGTCCGACTCCAGCCGTTTAGCAAAGAGAGCGTTGACGTTGAAGAGAGCAGACCGATAAGAGTCACATTAATGCGGGAAAGCCTGTAAAGGTATTACCATTTCCAGGCTCTAGAGCCGCCTCTAATGATGTTTCCTTCATTCCTGCACCACTGACTACCTCAGCCTCGGATTCGAACTTGCTGCCCTTTCACTGAGGGCTCCGCCTTTGAATTGCCTGCCCTAGTAGTTGATCCTCAATGGTCGCTTTCTGCATTTGATTGGGTTTTCACAGCATTTTCTAATGCTTGAACTCTTCTCAGATTTCACTTTTTACGCCTGCATTCGACTGGGATACAAGACATTCATTATCATTTGGTAAACTTACTCTTGGACAATTTTCCTGTTAAGAATGCATTAATTCTGAAAAGTTCCTGTGAGTTATCCCAATAGAGGTGCTTCCATTTTTTCTCATATTGTTTGTGAACGATCCCCTTTCTTAGCAGAGGTGATGGGAGGACCTCCTCTCCATCACAGGATCTTATAGATATTTCTAGTCTTCGACTCGCTTGACATATGCATATCTTTAACATTTTGCCACTTGTCGGATTTTCGCTTAACATTGAGCGTGAGCGCGATCTCATAAAATTTTTTTATCACTCATAGGACTTGATCAATCGATAGATACGGTTGGGGCTTCATTTGCGCATTTTTCTTTCGCTTCTTGAATGTTTATACTCGCATCTGTTCAAGGTCAGCGCATCGATTTGAAGAAATTGACGCTTCATTCGAGGAACACTGAATACAACCCGAAAAGGTTTTCGGCAGTCATTATGAGAATTCGTGAACCCCGAACAACCGCACTAATATTTTCATCTGGTAAAATGGTCACAACTGGGGCGAAATCGGAGTCGGCCAGTAGGTGAGCTGCTAGTCAAAACGATAGTCGGAAACCAGTCGGAAACCAGTTCATGTCTTTCAGCTTCGAATCACTTTTAATGATCTGATTTATTCTAGGCAAGCTTCACGTAAATTTGCTCGTATTGTTCAAAAAGTTGGATTTAATGTGAAATTTGCAGATTTCAAAGTAAGTTTTCAGTACTGTACACTCGTGTTTGGGCGTCCAACGCATTGTCTTTAAAGAGTGTTACGCGACGCGTGCGCCAACACGCATGTAAATTAGGCACCACGCAGTTTCTATGGAGGGCCAGTAAATCGAGCTCAAATATCAGCGCTACATTTCGTAAAATCCTCGTTTATTGATATTTTCTTTTGTCAGATACAGAACGTGGTTGGTTCGTGTGATGTACGATTTTCGATCCAGTTGGAAAGTTTGTGCATAATGCACGCCCAGTTCAGCACTTACGAGCCCGAATTGTTTCCCGGCTTGATATATCGCATGGTTCAGCCTAGGGTGGTGCTACTGATCTTTGTTTCCGGCAAGGTACGACCTTTCAGCTTAAATGGAATCCAACAACCGCTGATCAAGAGTGTGCTGTAGCAATACTATGACAATATATCGAATAGCTATTGAATATTAGTCATTACTCGAAAAGTTCAAAAGTGTGTTGTTGATTGCATGCTGAAGCTTCCTCCATAACACGTGGGACCGGTATTGGTTACCAAGCGTACAAAGGTCTATCTGCTTCTGCGTGTTGTGTCTGTCCGCTTAGAGTTCAGCAAGGAACGGTCAACGCTGATTATAAACATAAAAGAATGCTACTTAGAGAAGTCAGTGCACCATAAAAACACTTCGTTTACTCATAAGGATGGGTCTAACCGGCAAACCCCTGGATTGCCCAACAGTAGGAAGGATACAGTGAGGAAAATTGTGTGGTCCGTACCTACATACATAAATCATGCCGGATGCACAAAAATTTTTAGAGAAGGCCAAGTATACAACGAAAAAGCACTTCATATATTCATAAGGGTGAGTCTAACCAGGATTGTTGGAGACAAGCCCCTGGATTACTCGACTAGTAGGTAGGCACAACTTGTGCGAATAGGGCGATAATTTTGCGGGCCTACATGCATCGACCCCCATGATAAGCAGAAGTATGCCTCGCTAAACGGCCGTGCTCGCGTGTTTTGCCGTTCTTGATCACGGTGTCTCGCCGTCGTAGCACATCTACCCATACTGGTTGAGCCTTTAATTTTAGCGTTCGATGATTTCTCTTGCTTTCCTCTCCAACTTCACTTCATTCTGCAGCTCAGTCATCACTACGAAGTGCTCTATAAACCAGTCTTATGCCGGACTTGCCTTTTTAAATCTCTCAAGAACACCCAAATAATTACGTAAAGGAATCTGGGAGTGCAAGGTCATCGCATTTATGGATTTCCTTGAAGGCACAACCCAGGCAGAGGTCGTGTGAACGCTTTCTCTTCGGTCTGTAGTATAGACCCCTAGAGGAATCACAAATGTGGCGTTCTCGTGCACGGAAACCAACCGACAAGAGCGCTTGGGCCTTGCAAAGTAAGCTGCCCAAGCTGCAGACTTTTTTCTTATCAGGCTGTTGTCTGGCGATCTCTCATCTGTAGCGCTCTCTCGCCCCATACTCTCCTCTCCGCGCTTAGTCTCTCATTCCCTTAGCACAGCCGATTAGGAAGGTGTGAGTGAGCCTTAACCTAAGCGTTTTTGACAGACTTTTCCTTTCTTCTTTACTGCTCGATGTAGATAAAAGAATGGAAAGACCAGGGTTTCGTCAAACCAGATTTGGCAGAGCGCTTTGAGTACGGATGGACAAAAGGATACTTCCTGTGGGATACTGTTTCCAAAACGGCAGGTTATTGTAGGACAAGCACGTATACAGTATTTCCATCGTCACCTACGGGAGCACAGGAGGCCTTTTTCCAGGATCTGTTGTGGTTGTGCTAATGCCTAAAGATAGAACAGTTTTCGTATGCGAAACTCTTGAGAAAGCGGTTGATGGATTTCGTGCAAATGTATGAAAGTCTGGTGGTGTTATTCTTGATATTTTAAGGTGGTAATCACAGGAGCTCGGCATCAAGATGACATTGATCAGGCTTTCAAGCACATTTCCATCTTAAGAAGATTCAAAAAAGACATCAGTTTTTTTCTCACAGTGACGTCCAATTCGTTGCTTGTTCTTGCTAGTATCGGGTACAGTAGGTGTAGGATATATTTGTTACATTGCAGAGAGACATGTCATTCTTCACAATTAAATTCCACTTTACAACGCAGTAATAAAAATTAATAAATGCAATGCCTTGTTTTGTATAATACATGCTAGAAGCAAATGAAGTAAAGACCACTCAGCACTGATCAATCTCGATGTTACGCCAGCATTCCACATGCATCTATACGCCTAACGTGACCTTGAATGTACTTGCAGGCCAGCGATGTACAAGCGAGGATATATCCTCTCAAGACTCTGATACTAATCAACCTTTCGAGGGATGGAAAAGCCCTTGATTGAGCTGGCGCGTGTGAGGGATTGATCCCCAGACCGCAAAGCGTGCGTAAACAGCCACACGTATATATCATTTCTGCCCATAAATAAATATTTTCAATGTGAAAAATGTAGACGAATCTTGCTCACACGTTGTTAGTCGACCACATAGCCAAAAAATGTGTTGAGCGCAAAATGCCTGCTTGCTCAGCTTCAAACTTGTCTATTGTCGGAATCGTGTCATTCGTCGCGTCTATAAGATCAACGATACCCAATGAACCGTCCTGATAAGGGTGTCAGGTGTTTTTTTCTTGGACATTGTACACTCTGCTTCAGGAACCAGACGGCGTATGTTCGAATGGCTTATTCAGTGCTATGGCAAATTTTCATCGATTGCCTTCTATTTGTGAGGAAAGAAGTGAAGAGACGGAAAGACGCCAGCAAATGCAATCTTTACAGATCCTGCATGCTCATCGATTCTAGTTACCATTTGAGCATGAGTAGGCGCGCGGATTTGGGCAAACGAGGTTTTCAGGAATGGATGCATGGTTAAAATGCCGTTCAGATTAACGGATCAGGTTGTGGTAGCTGATAAGCATTTTCAGCCAAGATCGCAAATCGAGCCGAGTCATTTCGATGTGGCTCACATTAGTGTCTGATAAAACTATCGAGAAAGCAGTGGAACAGTCGCATCTATGCGGAAATCAGCGGAGAAATGTTCCCGTTTCTTTAGTTCGGGCTTGTTTGCGTAGTTTCTCCATCCTCTGGGGTACCCCCCAGGAGGCCCGTCGCGCGGCAAGAAGGCAGAGTCGGCGGACGAGTTGCAGCGCGTGGTGTGCGATGTAGGACGTGCAGTGGGACACTCTATTTAACTTGACGCGAAATCCCTATAGTACGCGCGCGACTCGTCCGCTGACTTTGCCTTCTTGCCGCGCGACGGGCCTCCTGGGGGTACCCTTCTTTCTGCTCACTGCACTTCTATAATAATTTCATTGAGCTACCTTTCGTCGTAAAATCTGCCTTCAGTAAAATTTTCCAAAGGGACTCGAGCATGCTGATTGGCTTATGTTTATCTAGAGATCTCTACAAATATTTGGCCAAGCGATTCCAACTACCTTGTCACCCTGTTCCGCAAAACATCCAGATGGTCACCGAATAGTGGATAGGGGCCTCCACCGTCGAACTTCCATCCCAATTATATAATCGATTTCAAAATTTTGAGGAACTCTATTGAATTGGTGAGTTTTATTGAAAACGATGGAAGCACACACACACAAACACGGCTTTCTATTCACACACACGTTCTCAGGTGATATCATAAAACATCCGATTACCGACTATCGACTGCTCGGTGTTTCCACAAATTTAGGAGCAGAAAAGAGACACCGAACCTCTCATTTCAGCCAGCGTTGACCGCATTTTGGTAAGCTCGAATTGACTGCCCCTAACTTAATTTTTAATTTCAATGAGCACATCACAATCTATCAGTGAACGTTATAACAGCTTTTTGCACCAACGACATCACAAGAATTTGCCATGGGAACCTTGTGCACGGTTCGAGCTCAACGTGGTCCTCGACGGATCATGGACCATTGCGACGTTATCTGAAACGCTGGTCGGAAGGGGTCTTGCATATTCAGAGCTACTGTCCCTAGGAAGCATTCATCAGTTATCCGATTGAAGAAATTTTGTAGCAGCTTCAGGCTGGAGCGATTACGGTAGGCCTTCTTGAGCTCAACGGTGATGGAAGATGACGTCATATTTTGAGGACGGTGAGGGCAGTAAGGGGCCTGCTTCTACTTAGGGAGGACATCTAAGGATATTTTCCGTAAAACTTCATCAACAGCGGCACCCTGTGCGACGAAAAGTTTGATGATGTGCGCTACGGGCAAAGTGTCTGTTTTTTGCCCACCCCTGTAATCATGAGCCCACGAGAAGTAAAAAAAAACATGAAATGATATGTGGACTCAAAAAGATTAGACCAAGCGATTTCAGCTACAACTGATATGAGGAAGGGCAGTGTGTTGATAACCGAGTGAAAAATGAATCTGACATTGGCTGCTGGCTCTGGAACCGGGTGTAGGGTCAATCGTATATTGAGCGCTCCCAGGAGGATCGTATTGAGTTTTTTTTTTCGGAGTAGAGGTCGTATTAGGGTTGGAAGAGTTCAAAGGTTGCTCCTCTTACGTGACTTTGTGACTCCGAGTAGAAGAAGTGTGTGTAACATCTTTTAAGGCCATTGTTGATGACCGCTCAGCACCCCTTGTTATGCAGCTCAGCCAGGAGGGCGGGACATCTCTGGCCCTTGTGAACTGCTCTATCCTACCCACTGAAACATTTCATCCACCCAAACTCGCCCTGGCTGCAGTCCTCAAAAGCATAGAGCGCGGTAGTGGTGAAGCTTATCTCTGACGACGAGAGAAAAAGCTGTGGGTCAATCATCAATATTCTACTTTTCTACACTATTGTTCTGCTATAAATTTGAAGCAGCACGACCGATGGTACGATTATCAGCAAAGGAACTATCCCAAAATAAGCGCTTCCATCCTAAACTAGTCATGCACTGTGTAGTATGGGCAGATCTAGCAAATAAGCAATGATATGCTGTGAAACTTCATATAGAACTGTGAAATTCTTCAAAGGTAAGAATCGGGATTATATTGATGGGTTGATTCCACTCAAATGTGAAAGTAGGGATGGGAGGTGGACTGCCAGTGAAGCGAAAAAAGGGACGAAAATCCTAAAATACAAAGCAAATACGAGCAT
>MU868583.1:32506-62715 GCA_036418205.1 Ostertagia ostertagi
CCATCAACTAAGCACATGACACGAAAGAAGATGAAGAAGGCTTTGTATATGAATGCGGGTTCAGGTTGGCAAGGTTGGAATTCCCACTCAAAAAAGGATCACAACATGATACTTTGAACCCACACAGACAGCTTTTCGTGGAAATGGTAAAATTAGTATAAAAAAGACTTTCTGTAGAGAATTTCCTTCATAGACCAACTCAACTGGCAGAAAGAAGCTTATCTCTTGCTATTCGAGTGGGTCGGAGTTTGGCTTGCTAACATGTCAGGTAGACAACTAGGATTATAATGAGGTGCTTGAGTCCCGGCTACAACCTTTTTCGAAAAGTCATGGTCGCAAATCACTTGTTTTGCAGGGGAGGTCCCTGACACCATTCCATTTGGAAAAATGCTAAACGCAACGGCTTTGATTGGCAAGTCGGCTAGCGTATTCCTCAGACTTCATCCTTATTGAAAACGTAGAGGTATCGTGGTTCGCGGTCTCTACGTCATTGAACAAAAGAGTAATATCACAAGTGACCTAACACGTCGGTGAAATTGGCTGGTTGGGAACAGATCGGCAAGACATGTATCCAGAGCCGGTTTTTTTGCAGAAAATGTCATTGTAGGTTATCGACCACTAGGAGTTGAATGGTGGAGGTTTCATGACATAAAAGCCTTTAGCTGACTCCTGAGAATCGATTCCAGGGTGTCCACATACTTTTGGTACGCACTGTATTGTTTTGATAGAACAGCGCTCTATTCGGTGGTGCCGACGTGTTTTCAGACAATGTTCGTGAAGAATGGTATTCAAAGGAACCTCCGCGAAATGATCGCAAGTCGAACTAATTATGTATTATCTAACTCAGATGAGTTTCTTGAATACGCTTCTCTGACTTCCGGCAAACTTGTTCACATTGGTGGCATAGCATTGCCACAGGCAACCGATTTGGATGAGGTTGGCTCCAATTCTTTAGCAGAATCTAATGAACTCCTCCCAACTGTGTAAAAACTATTCAGAAATTTCGTTCAATAATGGAGCGTAGCGACAGCAAAGGTGTGGTCCTAATATCCTTCGGCTCAAACGCACCCACTATTCAGGTTTTTACGTTTACCTTACCTTACGTTTTCTTAAATTCTTCCTTGTTTTGTTAAGAATTTCGAAACGGAAAAGATCATGTACAGAAGCTATCAACCCGAATTTCGTATGGGTTTCCATGAGCGCTAGATCAGGCAAAAATTCACTAATCACGTATTTCCTATTTTAGGTGATTCGCTTAATTATTTCCGCCTCTATTATTGGCACGACCTGTAGGTAGCGCGGTGCAGACCAAACGGGCAATTATGAATGAACGCCACAAGGCATCCTAATCGACTTCGGCCCTTGACATACGTCAAGATGCAACTTTCGTGACCTCGCGCGCTCTATTGTTTTTAACACAAAAGTGAATGCACACCCTCCTTAAGGGAAGGCGTCAGCGCTTGGATTGAAGCTCCCTCTGCTGGATGGGAGGTGCTTTAAGGACCGCAACAGAAAAGGTCGCGACGCTTAGCTTTTCGAACTCGCTTACTAGGGGTCAGGCGCGTGCGATTTGCTACGCCCGGTCTTCGATATCCTTTGTTGTGTCGTAATGATTGATCAGCTGTGCTCTTTCGAATAGAGATCTCAACCCTTTCTGCGACTGAGATCAGCTCTTGTTCCCACTGTGTGCCTTCTAGAGTTCACGCATTGTAGAGCGAGGGAGGTGTGTTTTAAGTGTTTTTGACGGTAGTCCTTCCATTTTTCTCCCTTGTTGTCCAATTTGCAGCTCCACTTCCGTATTCGAGTGAAGGTACCACATCAAATTGATCCCGGCTCAAAGCCTTCGTTCGGCAAGTACGCTTGCGAACTTTTGCGACTCGACGATGTCGCCCGTTTCGGTACCGTTCAGGGATTCATAGATTCCGTGTTACTTTCCACTACTCTGCTGTAGCTGTTCCGGCAGAGAATATGGAAGAGAATAGGAGCTCCGTAGAGCGCAACTACACAGCAATGGGCAGGCTTTTCGAATAAAGAAGTGGTGTCGTCGAGTTTTTATTCATAGGATGTATAAATTATTTTTCACGTGTGCATAAAGTAATATAATATGGCGGTTTCCTAATTGCATGCTAGGCAAAAGCGATAGTGACAGTAACATGGACAAAACCTTTGAGCAAGGCTTCTACGCTTATTGGGTTATGGCACTGACGACGGTTGGTGGGATTAACGAGAGATTATTCGCCTATGTTAGGGTTAGGTGATGTAGTGTATATCATCGATCGGTAACCATCAAGGTATTGTTCAATGAATGGAAATCACGACTGTGTGACTGTAAAGCGCAAGCGGGAAAGAAATAAGAATCGTTATTCGGATACGACAAGGACTGAGGGCATAATTCGAAACTAAGTTATACTGATTTGTCAAAACGATTATAAGAGAACAAATTGTATCAAATAATTCATTTTTTATCTCTGATTTTACGATGCTAAACCAAAAATTCAGCTTATGTTTTCAGATGTTGTTCCCATACTAGGATTCCTGAGAATTCTTGAGCGCTATTTATTGCAATGTTGATTGTAATTTAAATCTGCTGGACACCAGAATGGATAACTGAGATAGTAAGCGCTAAATTTAATATGCAGTCAGTACACTACAAAAAATGCATCTCAATTTGATAGCTTCAATAATTGTCCCTCTACCGAAGCCGGATTCAGGCCCGGAGTCTCTTCTTGCACCATTCCCACGTTGCACGCAGGTGTTCCTCATTCAAATTTTCCCAGGCTTCCTTTGATGCTGGTTGCAATGGTTGCAGATTCCTACGACAAACTCGACACGCCTTGCACTTAATACATGAGATCATATGAGAGTTTCACCGAGGAAAAAACGCTGAGTGCGATCAAGTTAGCGGAAGGCAGACTGTCGACCATGGTTTTAGCTGATGTGCGTGTTGAACGGTGATGTTTGGCCATAGGGCTGTAGCACTGTCATGGCTAGCAACACCACGGCTTGTTCCCAAAGTGGGGTTGGATCAAGGTTTCAATACGTTCACTAATACGCGCGTCCTTGCTGATCTTCACACATGAATCGGCAAAATTCAACGGCATCTCATCATTGGCCGCGACTCACACCCAATTCATTACTGATGCCGAGTTAGCCGTTCTTCAACAATCTTCCCTCGTGAGATGACACTCCCGATACTTCTGACTAGAATGTGATCGCTTTGGCTATTCAACACCGGCTCCACAGCGAATATTTTCTCGTCAGAAAAAACGATCGAGAGTTGCGTGTCGCCAGTGAAGCGCGCTAGTACCTTCCAACTTTTCGGCCTCTCTGCTGTTTGTTGCTGAACAGAATGAAGCGGCACTTCTGCATGTGATAGTTTGTAGTGCTTCTCCTTAATGATGCGCCCCATCGATGACTTCGATAAATTCAGCGGCCTCGCCATCCTTCTGATGGAGCACCGTGGATTGCTAAGCAAACATTTCGTTGATTCTATCCGTGAACACGCTGACCATTCTTCCTTGTACAGGCTTGTGAATGAGTGTTCTTATTCTCCTGCATCGTTTGTTGGCCACCTTTACTGTGTTCACGGGAACACCAAGAAATTTAACAATGTCCTAAGATGCAGTCTCTTGCTCGCGCACGCGAATGATCGCAGGTCACCTTGGATCACCTCTCGCCATCTCAGAGATACTGGCAGTTTTACCCCAATAACGATGCAGTTCACAAGAGAACCTACCTGCACAACTATTTAGCAGCGCCCGAAATGAAAATAATCGATATACCTTTTCCAATGAATTTTTGAAAGTTGGCGCAAGTAGTTTGGGACACCCTGTACATATTGAAAGGGGTGGTGAGCAAAGAAGTCGTTTAGTCTCCGTTTCGCACGTGACCCTTAGACGGAGACTAATTCAAGCCGTCTGCAAAACGAAGAAGAATAGTTACTGGGATCACATAACGGCAGCCATCACAGCACGGCTTCAACTTTACTACAAATATCGCGGTACGTACGAGTTCAGCTGGGGGTTGAAAAGCTTATAGGAATCCTTTAGGGAAGATCATGATTCTATTTCAGCCATAATTCACTGGCTTGAGACCCATTATCCACGATAAGAATGAAAAGAACAGAAAAATTGCATTTGTTTTGGTAAAAAATTCGAAAACCGAAAGGGCTGCTACGCGTTCAAAGTACCGCCGGACATCTGTCACAAATGCTGGCGACGGGAATGCTTCCACTTTCTTGGAGTGCCTTCACTAGAAACTCTTTCTGGCCTTTTGACTTATTGCATTCACATCTCACACTTCTACTCCATCCTATTCTATCGATCGATTTGTCTCTACTCTCCGAAATCGCGCGCTTTAACCCGATTCTTTCATTGCGTCGCCTGTGCGGACTTATTCCATGCCCCGCCTTTGGCTCCGCCCGAATTACCTTCGATTGTCCATAGAATGGATTTTCGTGAGTTTGTTTCTCTTCGGAAACCGAATCTTCATGCGTGAAACTTTGTGTGCTGCATTCCAGTGATCACAACTGATACATTCATGTTAAGAAAGAATGCAAGAATTTTCCGCGAAGGATTTCCTTTAATTGCTTTAACGCTAAGAACAAGCTTATAGAACGAATAAGAGTTTGAGGCTTCGTGTAGTTGAAAGGCACCTTTTTGAGCAAAATGATAAATTCTTCTAATTCAATGGAGATGCTTCTGCGTCAAAGCTGATGCTAGAATGGCCCTAAAATTCAACAAGCGACCTTCGAGACTTTTTCAAACAATAAACAGACAGTATAAAAAAAAGTTCTCTAAGCTTGCCTCGTTCGATCCTAGCGACTATACTCTCTTTTGCGCTAAATTTTTTCTTCCAGAAAGTGGAGTAGAATGCTATGACGGACAAAACCCCCAGAAAAATTCTACAGCCGTGATCAATTCTCTTCATTTCTATAAGCTAGCATTTATTCCACAAGTTAAAATTTTTCGTCACTATTGTATGGGAGCTATAACAGTGCGCGTTCTTATATGTTTTTCAGAATGGATTGCTATTGCAGATGCCAAGAAATATTCGACTGGCAATTCTGAGTGCTGCCTCTGAATTCCAAGACTATACGTTCATTTGGAAAATCGATGAGAGTGATACAGCGCCGGAAATGACAAATCTTTTCACTACAAGTTGGATCCCGCAATCTGCGCTTCTCGGTAAAATGTTTTACGTTTTGAAACGAAACGTCCATTAAGTCAAAAAAAGAATTGTAATGTTGAAGAAGAACTCCAGCGCTTGACACCCACTGAAGCTCCACTGTGAAGGCGACACATGCCGATGTTTAACTGTGTACTAATTGTGCGATCTCGATTCTTCTTCACTACGACGCCTAATACAGTTTGTGTTTGCCTGAGTTGTCGTACTTATATGACCGCCAATATTCAGAGTTCTTGTTGCCTTCAGCTCGCCACATATATCGCTTGCCATGCTTTTCAAAGTGGATGAAATAAGCCCCATCGTTGAACACCTGCCACGGTTTGCGGAACAACTGCATGTGTTTTCTTCCTCTTGAACACTCCATATGACTAGTGATAATGCGCTGGGCAAGTTTTAGGTAGGGTCTGGAAAGTCACCTCTGTAATGTATAAATGATCTACTGGTTAAAGAACAACCTCAACAAGAACCTTCGATACTAATGATGAGGAAATGATGCGCTAGCTCTAGTCGTAATAATGGGAAGCGTCACCAGGAAATAAACTCGCGTTGGAAAGCCGCTTGAAAAGACTTGAACGCTTCGGTTACGGTGCCACCCAATTACTGGCCGTACAGATGGCGTGGTTGGAAGCCTTCTTGCGCCATTGCGTGTAAACTCTCCCGCATTTCAAAATCAACGCTGCCTCTTTTTGATTGATTTAGCTAGCTTAGCTCATTTCATTACGTATTTCTTCGTTTATGCTGACGCATATTTGTCTGCATTTATTGGAGCATATGCGACTGCAGCCGCATTTCTTGTTGGAGCGAGCCTGCAATAAATTCTTGCGGAGCAAACTTGTTAACAGCTCGTTCAACCCGCCTTCATCCACAAGAGGGAAACAAAGAGAGTCCACAAAGGTCACGTGGTTTTCTTTGCTTTTTTTATTGTCGGTAAACTCGGCATACACAATCCCTTTCCGACCGTTTATCTCGTGTATTCGATCTATTAGGTTATCTCATAAGTAGTGTCGCTTTTTCAACCAAAAAATTTTCATCTAAATCCCATGCTTTTACATCGTGTCATATACCATTCGAAAGAGAATTGTCTGCTCTACAAGATGCTATGTTCCTCTTCCACCTCTGTTCCAGGTTTTCAAATTTTAGGCCTGCGAAATGGGAGGTCCAGCCGACAAAAATTGACCAAACCGACAACTATCTCTAACTTTATCTTCCCTTGGGAGAAATCAATCAATGATGTACCCTCTACTTATACATGACCTCTTCTAACATTACACTATTAGGTTTCCCAACAAGTCGCGTCGTTCCATTTCCAGACCTGGTTTTTCAACCAGAACTCGACGGTCGAGCACCATTACCTGAGATCTAGGTCGAAATTTTTTTATAGCCGAGACATTGAAAAACTAGTAGAATTTAAAGAACAAGTCATGACTAAGTTAGGAATGTACGCCTGGTTGATTTTCTCATCTTCTCAGGGATAATTTTTTCAAAGAAATGCGGTCACTTTCGTGGATAAAACACCTTATTCCTAAACACCTAAAATTCGAACTAATTCCCAACAAACATAAAAACAAAACAAATGAGCGAATAGAGCAGAAGAAGTGCTCACAAAAGGAACACCACTCGATATGAAACAATGGCGTTTACGAGGAACAATTTTAATTTGAAAATTGCTATGGCTTATCGGTCAGCCAATTCGAAAAGAAACACGGCAAAGCTTTTTCGGCAACCTAAGAGTGGAATGTTCAGAAGAGGTCATGAGTAAGTAGAGGTACATCATTGATTGATTTCTCCCAGGGAAAATAAAGTTAGAGCAGTTAGTCGGTTTGGTGTTTTTGCTACTTTGGTTAATTTTTTTTCGGCTAGACCTCCAATTCGCAGGCCTGAATTTTGAAAACCCTGGAGCATTGGTGGAAGTAGAACACACCATCTTGTAGAGAGCAGACAATTCTCTTTCGAATGGTATATGACACGATGTAAAAGCATTGGGAGCATTTAGATGAAAATTTTTTGGTTGAGAAAAAAGCGACACTACTTATGAGACAACCTAATAGAATTGTTGCTTCAACACGTTGCATCCCTGCGGTGTCTGCGATTCTCCTGCGCGCAGTGCTAGGCCTATTTTTTGCTTCGCACTGCGCATACACCACTTGCACTGCGGTCATAGGGAACAGTTTTGTTCCCGAACAATCTGAAATCCCCTTATATTAAAGTTGAGATGTATTAGCACATACTTTTTTATATAGAGATGACGCATCTGTGGGTCCTGTAAGCCAACAAAATATAATATATTGTCCACACAATTTATCCTGAAACCTGTTCGATTTGCTATGCTCTGGATCTTGCACATCTCTTGCGATTTGAGTGATACGATCTAGGCAAAAACAATTGCTGCTACAAACAGAAAATCCATAAAGGATATGTTGAAATGAGCCTACAGGGTGGTCCAAAATTATGAGGACCAAGACATTGTGTCGTTAAAAACGCATAGTAGCTTGATGGAACAAACCAACTTCTGGGAAGTATTTGTAACTCTTACCTCAAAGTAATTCCAGAATAGAATTGAGATCTGCCACTTCCCCCGTTAACACGAGCCTTCGGATGAGGGGGATGGCGCGTGCGGTGGCACGCAACTAAGGCGTGTCCAAATGTTTCCAGGCCTTCTGCTCTGCCTTCTTCAGGGAATCAAACTTTTGTGTTGCATTTATTTGCGCTTGCATCCAGGGTGTGAAATACAGAAATCTAGAGCTATTAGGTGGATGGTTCCATTGTAACAATTCTTCGAAAGCAACGAACTCGAAAAAATCGCTTTTTGGAGGATTTTTGCTTTATTCTTGGGTGCTCGGTCCTGTAAGAAGTTCTAAGTAGACTACTCGTGTGGCTTTCTATCCACTACATGATGGAGTCTTTAGAGTGTTGGCTGGGTTTTTCAACATCAATTTTTTCATTTTGGGTGTACGAAAAGTCGACAAGGGAGACCTAGTTTCTGCATCTGATAATTGTCCTGGTGGTAACTGTAACTTTCGAGTCCCCGAATTTTCCATCTGTGGTGGTTCCAAACTTATTGAAGAGTTGAACTGTTGCTCATAAGGGCTTCCTCTGATAGGTTAGACTGCTGCTAGATGTAACGTGCCAGAGCCCCTAGTGAGTTCAATTTGAGGACTGACTCAAAGTGAAGTAGTTATTTCACTAGTTTTGAGAACTTCATGAAATTTGGTTTCATTAGGAAGAAGACATTGTACCCTTTCACATAGTGCACAGAAAACGAGATGAAAATGGAGCGATACGGAAAAAAGTGGATATGACTGCGCGCGCACGCGGTCCTCATAATTTTGGACCACCGTGTAGTTCTAGCTTCGAGTCGACGATGGAGATAGGAAAGAGAGTTATCGGATAGCAAGAGCCTTGAAAGTTTCTTAAATAACACAAATCTGAAATGGTGAATGTTACTGCTTGATTTGTTCTCAATTGTATCGGAAAAAACTGAGTTTCAGAATATTGCCTAGATTACCTTATTTCGTCAAAAAAAATTGTGTGCGGGGTGTTTATACAAGTGCTTGGTTGGTTATAACTTTCACAGGAGATTCTACGAGATTCAATTTATCACAAACATGTACGGAACCTTAGTAATGTGCCTGGTTATCTTTTTCACAAGAATGTACGGGTTAGCAATTCCATCACAAGATTTGTATAAGACGTCTACTACAAATGACTGGACTGCTATCAATTACACCGCAATAGTGTACGAGATTTCAGTTCTATCACATCATGACATGTTGAACCTTTAGAAAAGTTACTGTAGCTCTTATCAATTTCACTGCAGAAAAATGCGGAGAAATATTACGAGGGAAGCAGTTATTTACGTAAGATTTGTTGCTCGAAAGATGGTTTGTGAACACAGTCTTCTTTCTCCGTTGACGGACTCTCAGGAAGACGTGTTATTTGGCATTCTCGTGAGCACATGTATGTTGGGCACAATTGCTTTAAAAAGAAAACTGGATTTGAAATTGACGCATCACCATGCCACGCACGTTGTCAAGAGGGCAAGTACGTCGTATAACTTCGTATAATGTATGCTATACGAAGTTATGCTAAGCGGTCAGATGGGTTTGTTCCAGTATCTACGAATGCGCGCATTACGCAGCACGGGTGAGGCATCGTCTTCGAAGAGAAATGTCGCGGCGAAATTTTCACCCTCCCCTACCCCCACCCTATATGACATTAGTTTCTAGCACGATCCCCTCTGGTCAATGGAAACAATGAAGGCATTATGTGTAATATTGGGGCTGCTCTGACGTGTTCTGTTGAAGTTGGCGCTGGATCGCTTCAGTAGTGGCCCCTTCCCATCAAAGCAATTGTGCACCCCGCCTACGAGTTTTCAACGGCTATCACCTGCCCGCTTAAAAGTGCACTTGAAAGTAAATTACCTTACTGATTGGTGGATTCATGACTCGAATACTGCGAACTCTCCTTTATTGCCTATGATTTATGAAATACATAAAGACATACAGTACAAAGACCTCAAAAAGGGATGAAACTCTCGAGTGTTTCAGTAATTGAAGAGGGCGCAGGCTCGCTGCACGACGTTATAGATAATCCTTTTGGTGGAAGATATAAGGTTGAAGAGAAAGTCCTGAAACACTTCTTTATTTTTTCTGAAAAACCCGCAGAGTAGACCTTCCTCGAGTCCTCTACATACAGGGTGAATATAGGCGCTACATTCAGTGTTATCTGTGAAAGTCCAAAAAATGTCGGTCACTTGTCAATCTGTCTGGGTCATTGGCTAGTATGAATATTTCCCTGTATGAATTGATGTCGACGACCAACCCTATGGAAAGTAACTCAACGGGAATGTCGTTCACAATTACAACGTGTTTTACTTGTACCACCGCTTTCGATCACCTCATATTTCTAAAAATGGCCATCATCACCACTTACTTCACATTACAGATAGGGTTGGTAAGGAAGCCTGATTACAAATTCTTCTATATGAGCACCATTGTCAAAGGACTAAACTGGGAACTTCGCAAGTTAGCCTAGGCAGCTCGCCAAAAACGCTCGTAGAGCCATAATGTTTGTTTTCTTTGTGACACTGCGAATCACTGACTCAAGCCGTTTGGATAGAGCGAGCACCCTAAGTAACAACGGAGAAAGAATGGTAGAGCAAACTCGCCAACTATACTGAGCGTCATTCAAGTAGAAGGTGGAGGATGGCGCTCATGTCGGGTTGGCCTCGTGTAGGATTGGGCGGCACCAGAGGGTGACCTCCCTTGCACTGCGCGCGAAGCGCGTTCATCCTCGCCGCCCAAGCGGGCAGGCCAAATTTGCTACCCTGTAGAGCAGGGATAGTCTCATTATTGGGGAAATCCGTAGGACTATCACTCCAGAAAGCGCGTCGATGCGACGCGCATTGTACGTGACTACGGCAGAAACATTGCAGTTTACGCTTACTTTGTGCTGCGACGAGATTTCTTGCCTCACCTAGAGCACTCCACTTGTCGAGCTCTTGATGGCTATCGCCTGTTGTGGACCTTAAGTCATCTCTCTGACGATGTTCAACAGAAGACAAGGTCGCCTGCAACTTTGACTTGTGCTCTACCATGTCTCAAAAAAGAACATTGAGAAAATTTCGAGCGTTGGAGACAAGTGGTGCACAGTTGTTGTGGATACGTAGCTCGCCAGGATTCAAAGCGAAAAAGGTCAAATCTAAATCAGGAATCGGAGAAAGTGTTGCAGGAACTATCTTTTTGACCTAATATCATAAAAGCAAATGCTATGCCCTAGTCAACCCCTTCTCTACCGGCAGCTTCGCCCGTTTCTTGGGGCATTGACATGACATCGATTCAAGGGCACTTTCAAGCCTGTCACGGTACTTCTGTCAGCCAAAGGGTGAGAGGGTAAAAGCGTACGCTTCGTTTGGTACTACGTACATACGATGCGTGAACACCACATCAGCGGTTTATAAAATAGATGGATGCCGTTCCTCTGAGATATATGTTATGAGCAAGAGTTGAGAAGTATTATCTGAAAGAGACAAGTGGCATATGCAAAACAGAGCGTCTTTTTTCAATAAGCTCCTGTTAGCTTCTTTTTTCGACGTTCTTTTAATGTCACTTTAAGAAAACCTTCTATAATGCGCCTACTCAACGCTGCGAGTGATATAAGACACGTTGAAGTTCTGAAAATTGAAGAAATTTTTTCCACTCCTTTTTTGGCATTCAGAGGGCCGCTCAGAAAAAATGGAGCCTAGTTTTGTACTCCATGCATGTGCCCCATTATGCAAAAAACCGTTTTCAAAAAGCGGCTCCATGTCCTGAAAAGCTTTCCTGGTAAGGGCGCCACTCAGAGAAAATGGGTTAGTTTTGTAGCCCACTCGAGAGCTCGTACAGCATGCAATACCATTTTGAAAAAGCGCTCCACACATTGAAAATCTCCTACGTAAGCGGAGTTTTCGGAGATCACTGCTCACAGAGTAATTGAATGAAAATTTTAGCGCATCCGAATTTGCGGTGTTTTGTGTCTCATGGAGGAATGAACAGTGTGTTGGAGATGACGAGGAACGGCAAACCGTCAATTCTCATTCCACTATTTGGTGATCAGCACAGGTTTGACGTACAAAAAATAGAAGTATTGTGAAGAGTAGTTACAGGCCCTTATTCTTGTGGAGATGCATCACAACCAGATTCAAGCTCACTTCAATCCAATTCTGGGAATGGCTATGAACTCAGCAATCCCTTCGGTGCAAGTACTTCCCACAGGGAGCATATGTTCGCTGTAGTAATATGAGCTTCAATCCGCGATTTTGCCGACGCGGACTGATTACATAGTGTGCAAGAACTGCTCCAGTCTCTTTCCTCATTGTTATTGCTTCGGTGACGTTCAGCCTATGTTGAATGGTTTTTTTCAGAAACGCCAAACTTGTTGAACGGAGGGGATCGGCGATTGTGATCTACAAAGAATTCTTCACGGCTGAAATATTAATCAAAAGCCTTCGAAGCATTTTAGAAGATCACGTGTAGGTGATTACAGTGAGAGCTTTGAAAAACATTTTATGGCAAGAAGGCTTGACTTGACTTGCTTTCCAACCATCATTTCTTTGGTACGATTTTTTAACCCTGCGGGTTAACCAGACAAAAATTCCCATTCCAGATATCGCCAGAAAGCCAAGCGCCTTTCTTCGCTGATGAGGAGGAAACCGTTTAACTTGAGAGAGCGTCTACTCTCAACGGTCGAATTTTCCGCTCTTCATGGAAAAATGGAAGAACTAGACGTCTACAGCTACCGCATGGGAACTTTACAGTATTTCTGTCTCGACGTAATATTCGTTATTCTTGTAGTGGTTGCGTTACAAATCACTGCTTTTGTTTACGGTATTCGGAAAATTTCTGATCTTGTCCTTTCTCGCAAGAGTAAGACAGAGTGAGACTAACTGATAATCAGGCACATAATTTAAACGATTCGCACGGGTAAATAAATATTATATTAGAAGCAGCTCACATGCATCGACACTCAACGCTGTTCAATCCTTCGTCTAAATGCAGGATATTCTATTCTAATCACCATTTTAGTTTTTTATAAATTCATATGCGATCTGGATTTTTGAATTGAATTTTTGTGGATAGTAACAGTAAGTTACAGTAAATTGAGGCAATCAGACGTCAGATTAGTGTTTCTGTCTCTTCAGATAGATCTAGCGCGTATTAGAGGGAGAGAGATTAGGTACTACTTGCAGCATATGCTAAGATAGGTAACTGAAAATGCAAGAAAATCAGGCCTCTTCCCAGAAATGCTCACGCACTAGGATATCAGGTAAATCACAAGAAATGCTCACTTCATCTGCTTTGAACTTGCCCTTAGAATGGTAAAAGCATCGACGTGTGTGATAATTTCAAGTTACGGCCACAACTCGAATGCCTGATTTTACATGAGGATACAGTTCTAAGAAGTTGTAGCAACTGCTAAATGTGGCAGTAAGTCTAAAAAAAGACCACGTAATTGTTTTCAAGAATCATGCTCTACATGTTGCACCACAAAAACGGAAATTTTATTTGGTCAGAACTTTTGCTGTCGTAATTGGATTTCTATTTCCTGAGAATAGTACAATTTTAGGAGGTATGCAATTGAAACTGAATGGCTTTTCGATCGAACAACGAGTGATCAATGCTTAACGCAAAGGAATGGTCTAGACTCCTAATCACAGATGTCGAGCGGGGTGCAGCGACAAGTGGCGCCAGTTACTATCCGCACCGCCTGATCCTTTGAAACCTTAATTGGACCTCGTTCAGTCCACCTCCACCTCAATGAGTCGCTAATTGTTACACGGTTTTGGAAGTGCGAAAAGCTTACCTATGAATTGTTCGGAATATCAAAAATCAGAATGCATGATGCGACCATAATGTTTTGCATAATACGAACAAAATCAATGGTGAGAGAGGTCTCGTCATACAGCAATGGTCTATGAACGATTACCGCAAGTGTACTTTGCTTACTATTTGATCAGAAACCAATGTCAGATAACGGAACGGTTTCTCCTGTTGAAGAAGGACGGAGTGAATGTCGGAAATATTTCACGTACGTGAGGAAAAAAAGCGTTCGCAAATTAGCGGTGCACAGACGACGCCTATTTTCGAAGGCTTTTTTCACTTTGGTGGATCGTGAATGTCTCGATATCAGCCTCAAATACTGAGGCACGACAAATTGGAGTTCTTCATCAGCGAGATCAGGCGATATTAGAAAGTGCTCGAATGAGCGTGGCTGATGTCATCGAAAGCTTCACAAGAATGCTGGGTTGTGAACAAAACTTTCCGCCCCAGGCGGGACTAGAACCCGCACCTCTCGCTTTCCGGGCAAGTGCGCTACCAGTTACCGATACCGGCTAACCGGCTCAACACGTTAGACGTGTGAGTGCTGAAAGCTATGGTACGTATACCATGAAAAGCTGAGTTGGAATGAAATGGTGCCCCGGTAGCGTAACTGGTAGCGCACTTGCCCGGAAAGCGAGAGGTGCGGGTTCTAGTCCCGCCTGGGGCGAAAGTTTTGTTCACAACCCAGCATTCTTGTGAAACATTCGCAAGGCGAACTGCGGCCAAAAAACAGCAGTTAACAAACAAAAACAAGTCAAAATCATTGCTAAAGCTTTCAGCCTCGCGGTCATTGCCGATATCGGCTAACCGGCTCAACACGTTAGACGTGTGAGTGCTGAAAGCTATGGTACGTATACCATGAAAAGCTGAGTTGGAATGAAATGGTGCCCCGGTAGCGTAACTGGTAGCGCACTTGCCCGGAAAGCGAGAGGTGCGGGTTCTAGTCCCGCCTGGGGCGAAAGTTTTGTTCACAACCCAGCATTCTTGTGAAACATTCGCAACGCGAACTGCGGCGTTAAAACAGCAGTTAACAAACAAAACAAGTCAAAATTCATTGCTAAAGCTTTCAGCCTCGCGGTCATTGCCGATACCGGCTAACCGGCTCAACACGTTAGACGTGTGAGTGCTGAAAGCTATGGTACGTATACCATGAAAAGCTGAGTTGGAATGAAATGGTGCCCCGGTAGCGTAACTGGTAGCGCACTTGCCCGGAAAGCGAGAGGTGCGGGTTCTAGTCCCGCCTGGGGCGAAAGTTTTGTTCACAACCCAGCATTCTTGTGAAACATTCGCAACGCGAACTGCGGCGTTAAAACAGCAGTTAACAAACAAAACAAGTCATCGAAAGCATTTCACTCGCACATTCACGAAACCGGTCTGCGCTGAACACTGGTTCGCAATCCTCATAAAATTTGGCTCACTTCATTTCGTTTAATGTTTAACTCTCATTCTGCTCGTAATGTGCTTTCGTGATTGTTCTTGAAAGAGGTCGGTGCGTCATAGGTCAAATTCATAATAGAACTTCCTTCGGTATCCTTGTTAATCACGACATTTGATAATACTGATGGTCAGTGGTCTGGCATCGAGTACATCGCAAATGTACCTGCGAAAACGTCTCGGATTAGATACTTCTTATTGCAAGTTATTGTAGCATTTTACGTCAATGTGGAAGAAAACACTACATCTCAAGAAGAATTCACACGTAACAGGCAAGGGACATGCCGACGACCGGGGGATGCAAGCTACGCCCACGACATAATTTCACTGCACTTGGGTTCCCTTGAGTCAGTGCTCCTCCAGGCCTTGTCAAGCGCTTATGAGTCTTCACCCGTTGCAAGTAAGCAAGCATTCAAGCATTCTGGATCGAACCGATGTGAAGGGGAAATTTGTGATCAAAGTGAAGCCCATTAGAATCGTGGTATTCAGATATGCTCAGTGGTGCCGGCACTTTAGAAAAAATATGAGATACAGCCCAGATTGCCGGACCATATCCTTTGCGCGAATTGCGAGGCGACCCGTGTTTACAGGGGTCCGCATTTTTTTCCACTAGGTGGATTTCTCCTTCTTCGACCTTCGACCTCATCGTGAAACCCTCCCTAAACACAAACACAGAAGAGAGTTTTTGGGTGCGATATTGGGTGTTTATTAAGGAAATATGTCTAATGTGAGAGAAATTTCGAGGGAGAGATTTCTACTGCTATTCCTCGCTGCAGCTATTTCCGGTCTCGATTGCTGAGAGCACTAGAGCTGCGCAACAATGCTCTGGTTTTCGTAATAAAAAGGACAAAGCGATGCAATGATGCTAATGATCTCAACTGCCATCCAATCTTTTTCAGAAGCCGTGGGGTTGAAAAGAGTACTATTCGGCAAGATGCGCATTGTTTTCCTTGGTTTTTCCATACTACTTCCCATCGAGAAGCTCTATCACGACTTTGATGGGTAGCCAGATTTGCGTGTTCACTACCTTTAAGGTTCACGATAGATGCTCGCACAAACTATTCCTTTGACCTCGCGAGTATATCGATAAATCCATTTTCTCCATCCAGACACCGATTTATCAAAAGGTTGATCATGAACAAGTTCCTCTGGCTACTTCTTTTGTCCAGATTTGGGTGAAATTTGTAGGTATAGGAAGCGATTAATCGAAAGCTGAGGTGATATAAATTCTCCTATCCTTTATATATAATAATGCGCTAAGTCTGTCTGTCTGTCTGTCTGTCTGTCTGTCTGTCTGTCTGTCTGTCTGTCTGTCTGTCTGTCTGTCTGTCTGTCTGTCTGTCTGTCTGTCTGTCTGTCTGTCTGTCACGAAATTCCGTATTAAGCGGACAACAACCTACTGGGTCCAGGTCAAGTTTGGGATGGGTGTACCATATCTCGAGAAGTAAAAAACATACATTACCTAAGCGGAGCCCCGCCCACAGTGGGCGTGGCGTGCGTCGAAATGAGTGGTACTGAGGACCATGATTTCAAATTCAGTCACAAAACAGCCTCGAGACCGGGACAAAAGTGGGTATAGGTGTGCATTGGTAAGCCACATCGAATTAGGGAGACCCACCCCCGGTGGGCGGGGCGTTCTCTAAAAAAGCAGTGCTTTATGAAAAATTTCATAACTCGGTTGGGAGAAAGCCTACACAGAGCAGAAAACAAAATTAGTGCAGGGGAGCAATGCCTAAGGTATTTCCAGCACGCATGATGTGAACGGAGGCCCGCCCACAATGGGCGGAGCGTGTCGTGAAGCGGACAGCGTTTTCTACAAGAGCTCATAAATCGGCTCCGAGATGACTTAGAGACCGGAAAACAACGGATAGAGGTCAGGAGGGGAGGGGAAGCTAAATGTCAGGGATGGGCGTGGCTTACATCAAAGTGGGCGGAGTTTGCAATTAGGCTTATAACTCGGTTCCTAGGAGTCCCGGAGTCCGGGAAAAAAGCGTATAAGGGTTGGCAGAGGGAAAGGGGTCAACCGTTGTTGGCGGGCGGAGCATGCACCAAAGTGGGCGGGGTTTGCCACGGTACTTCATAACTCGGTTCCAATAAGTTCCGGAGATGGGAGAAAAGTAGAAAAAGGTTGGGGAAGAGATGATAGTCCGACTGATATCAGTGGGCGACCCATGCATCAAACTGGGCGGGGTTTGGATTTCGTCCCCTACAAGACCTCATAATTCGGCTCCGAGATGACTTAGAGACCTGAAAAAATATGTGAAGAGGTGAGAGGAGGAGTAGAGGTTGAATGTGAACGCTGGGCGTGGCACACCCCGAAGTGGGCGGAGTTTGCCACCACTCTCATAACTCGGTTCCTAGAAGCCCCAGCGCCCGGGAAAAAAGTGGATAAGGGTTGCCGGAGGGAAAGGGGTTAAATGCTATTGGTGGGCTAAGTGTGCACCAAAGTGGGCGGGGTTTGCCCCAGAAATTCATGACTCATAACGTCTTCTACAAGACCTCATAATTCGGCCGCCGAGATGACTTAGGAATCTAAAAAAAATATGTGTATAGAGTGAGAGGAGAAGTAGGGATTGAATGTGAACGCTGGGCGCGGCACTCCCCGAAGTATGTGGAGTTTGCCATCACTCTCATAACTCGCTTCCAAGACGGCTAGGCGACCAGGAAAAATGTGGATAAGGGTTGCCGGAGGGAAGGGGTTAAATGCTAATGGTGGCTAAGCTTGCACAAAAGTGGGCGGAGTTATGCACGAAACATTATTACTCGGTTCCAAGAAGTCTTGGACACCAGGAAAAAAGTATAGAGGTCAGCGAAGGAAATGAAGTCTCAGTGGGCAGGACATGCGCAAAAGTGGGCGGGGTTACCCATGAATTTCGAAAGAGGAGTGTCTCCAAAGCAGCCGTACCTTGGAATCTCACTCAGCAGCTCTGCAGTAATAGAGAGAGAACATTGCTTGACACAATTTTTCAGCCTTACCACCCTCTAGAAAAAGATCCTGTCTTGGAAGAACTACGACCCTCTCCGAAACCGCCCTCTTGTTGAAATCTTACTCAGCAGCTCTGCAGTAATTGAGAGAAAGCATTGCCCACAGACACAATTTTTCAACTACAAAACCTTCTCGAGAAGTTGAAAGGTATACCCTGCCCCGGAAAAACCCCTCTGCAGTAATAGTGAGAGAACATTGGTCACAGACACAATTTTTCAGGCTTACCACTTCCGAAAAAAACCCTGTCTCGAAAGAAAGACCCTCTCCGAAACCGTCGTCCCTTGGAATCTTACTCAGCAGTTCTGCAGTAAATGAGAGGCAACATTGCCCACAGACAGAATTTCTCAACTAGAAAACCTTCTCAAAAATTGAAAAATATACCATGCCCCGAAAAACCCTCTCCAAAACCGCCGTCGCTTGGAATTGTTGTTTTCGTTCGCACCTAGAGATTGGGTACTGTCTTTTGATCGATTCTGTCTGAAACACGTACGCTCAATGCGGTGTAGGAAATAGAAAATATACATATATATATTTAATATTTTGACCTAATAGTCGGTGTAAATAGGGATGTACCGAACAGAAAACTAAAATCTAGAAGAATAGTGATCATCCTGTTTGAACCTCCGTGTGATGCATGCGAATGCGTGCGCAGCCAAACTGGTATCCACATAAAGTGTGCATGCCTCGAAAACTGAAGTGATTTCTGAAATTCTGTATTTTCAGCATCAATAAGGACTTAGATGTGCGCTGGGTAATACTACTCGCTGCGGTGATTTTTTGCGGACCACTGATTGCTTCTGTCACGAAGATTATAGGTGGAATTTTCATTCGACCAACCTTCAGAACCTTTATAACTGCTCACTATTTCAACGAGAACCTCACCATCGAGCGTTTCTGACGACACCCAGGAAGGCTCGGGATGTGTCCGGAACACGAGAGATAAGCTTACCCCAGGATTCACCGCTAGAGTGTATAAACGCCACACTTGGCTAGTATAGACATCAGCAGCAAATCGATCTTACTTAGTTACCTTATACGGTTATTACGGTTATGATGTTGAAGGCATGCACGCTCGCTTACTGAGCAAACGGTTGCAGTATTGCAGAACATCAAGAGGTCATCTGTGGCTGACACACTCTACTAACTCGCTTGTCCATTACAACTCCCAAATTCGGTCTGCTTCTAACCTTTCTCGGGAAATTGTTATCAGCATGGTGTTCACCCTGGGTTTTGCTAACAGTGTCAGCACTGCGCCACTAACCAGTTTTAAGTGTTCTTTTGTACGCACTGACAAAATTCTACCAGTTTCCCCTACAAACGTGAAAGTTGCGCAGTCTTCGGCATTGCATTCGATTCGGCAGGCCTAATGTTGTAAATATTTTAAGATGTGTTTGAAATTGAATTATTCATCATGTAGAGCCATTATAAACACTACTCAACGACATTTGTTACGGTACAGCTTATATGGTGCGTTTCGAAAGTGTGTGCACACCCTCAGAATTCACGTTAGAAAGGGAAACCATGAGGTTTCGTGCTATGAAATCCTTCTCAATCGATTTCTCGTAGTCGATAACCTATCAATGGAAGCAAAGCAGATAATATCGCCTCACTTTCGAAAAAAATTTTGGATGAAATTTTTTTCTTTGTTTCAAAAGTATGTGCACACTTAACAAAAGACAAAAACATAGCTGAGATTAGAAATCAGTGGGGCCTCCAGAGTTTCAAATCCTGTACGGCATAATCTAAACCACGTTTGGCATAGCTGTTTCGTCGCTATCGGCCCAAATAGCCTCTACAGCCGCCTTCAGTTATACGCGACGAAATTTTTTTCTTTGTTTCAAAAGTATGTGCACACTTGAAGAAGATCAGATTTTGGCGCCGAATTTTCCACCGATTTCAATCCGACTTTGCTGTTTTCATTTCGTCATCATGTCAATTCGCGCCATACTTCTTCCTGAAGATGAGCAAGCTCAGATCAAGGTTCTGCATGATAATGAACGTTCCAATCTAGAAATCGCACGATAACTTGGTCGTTCTCCTTAATGCATTCGAAGATTTATCCGGCAGCCTGATTAATTATACTCTTACAAGGGAAGGATGGTAGGTCGAAGTGGCCGTTCGAAATGAAATGTATACCTCCTGATGCGTCTCCAGACGCTGATTCCAAATCTGCCTTCCAAATCTGCTAAACGACTCTCCGAACGGAGTTATGAAGCGTAATAGCTCAGTGGTGATGGTCCGGGGTGGCAGGTAAAAGCTCGTAGGATCGGTTCCTTTGCAAATTGGTTGCTTTGCTTTTGTCTCTAGAAGTGTTGCGGACAAAAGCAAAGCAACAAACTTGCAAAGGAACCGATCCTACGAGCTTTTACCTGCCACCCCGGACCATCACCACTGAGCTATTACGCTTCATAACTCCGTTCGGAGAGCCGTTTAGCAGATTTGGAAGGCAGATTTGGAATCAGCGTCTAGAGACGCATCAGGTGGTATACATCTCATTTTATACGGCCACTTCGACCTACCATCCTTTCCTTGTCAGCACACACTCCGCTCCATCCACGATCCTTGACTGCTCAGAACAACAAAAGAGTAGCCCACATCCTGTCGGATTCTTCATTGACAGTCCGAGCTCAGATTTTTATTCCAGCCTCGAAAATGACCACTAAGCCCCTCATCCGCTCAAATGAATACACCACTCGACAGACGCTGAGAAAGGCTACTCACTTCAAGGCCCAGCACAAGTTAGCCACATTGGAGTCTGCTCGTACAGACATGGCAACATAGGATAGGACACCGGGCGAAGACACGGTTTTTCGAGAATTTCCTATTTTCAAAACAAGCAACTTTTTATGGACTTTCTCTCCTCAGGTAATCTTAACTCATGGAAAGAGTTCGATCTTGACGGCCGGAAAGATTTTGTCACTGCTGAAGAGGTATGGCGATGAACCGGTCGTGTTCTCGAGATGGAATTTCGGAGGACGCGCATTGATGGGTCTGGGGCGGTTTCGCAAGCAGCTGGAAGTTGGAGGTTGCCGCTCCATTATTGCGTATGAACTGTAAAGAATACCAAGCAGTGCTCTAATGTCACCTGTTGCCCTTCCTTAGCGAAACGGAGCGAAAATTGCATTTTTAGCAACAAGACCACGTGTCTTTCGATGCTTCGCAATCTACCAAAGAATGGCCTTAATCAAATGGTGCTGAAGCGATAGGGCTTGTGTGTCATCCTTATTGCAACCCTATAGGGAGCCCTTGATGATGGTGTTAACTTTCGCGGCCGGCAGTATAATACCGCGGAACTGAAGGCGGCTGGTAGAGGCTATTTGCCCGATACCGACGACGAAACAGCTATGCCAAACGTGGTTCAGATTATGCCGGACAGGATATTTAGAAACTCTGGAGGCCCCACTGATTTCTAATCTCAGCTATGTTTTTGTCTTTTGTTAAGTGTGCACATACTTTTGAAACAAAGAAAAAAATTTCATCCAAAATTTTTTTTCGAAAGTGAAGCGATATTATCTGCTTTGCTTCCATTGATAGGTTATCGACTACGAGAAATCGATTGAGAAGGATTTCATAGCACGAAACCTCATGGTTCCCTTTCAAACGTGAATTTTGAGGGTGTGCACATACTTTTGAAACGCACTGTATGACCTACTCCTTCCACACTTTTTGGTTAAAATTGTGCTTGCAAACATCGCATTCGATCTTGACTGGCATTGAATTGTTGGACATTGAAAGATAATTGTGGGTACTGGCTTGACGGCTTTGGATGATGGGTAGTAGCTTTTGGTCGTTGCATAATGGCTAGTGGACTGTGACTCGAGGATATTGGCCAGGAGTCGGATCCACCTTCCTGACCTAGTATTGTGAATCTCAGGCTATCTGCGTGGTGATTGAAATAACTCGTTTCCTGGTACAGCCGCCGTCAGGAGCAACGAAAGATACTCTCATTGACTGCCGGAGGAGAGAATGCCCAGTCTCAGACTGCGGTGTTTATCACCAGTACCCCCAGAAGTGAGTGGTATTTGTCCGAGCCGGTGGGCGATCCGCTGGATGGCTAATCATGGTCTGGAACTCCTTTGCGGGTGCGGCTTCAAAACGGTCGCTCTTATTCATTGCTTCACATTTTGTGGACGGCTTAGGAAAATAATCTGAGCTTTAGAGAAACCGTCAGGTCCTCAATCCAGCCCTATGCTAGCCGCGCAATCGCGCTGCAGCTTGGGCTGGTCTTCGGTAAAATTCGAAGAAGAGAAATGTTTTCGTTCACAGGCTAGTGATTGATAACAAATTCTATTTTATAAAGCGCTAACTTTGTGTGTCGGTTTGTGTATCTGTATGTGTGTGTATGTATGTGTGTCCGTCCGCCGCAAAATGAAGTGAGTGAGAAGGAAGCTCATGGGATAAACAAACCGCTAACAAATCGGGTAGCTTACAGGATTTGAGATATCAATGTTTTGTAGCAGGATAGTTGTGATAACACTCTTAGGGCTATATAAACACCTGCTTAGCACACTTCCGTTCATTCCACATGGTGCTGCAGTGGCAGCTGGAGGGCAGTGGAGAGAGGAAGGGAGGATGAGGAAGGGAAGCGAAAAATCTACCGTCATATCATGATTGTGTCCCTTCTACTGTATGAAACACCATTGTGTTGCATACGCGTCACTTCCAGGAGGTGTTGGTGTCACAGGAGGAAGGGACCATAGCGGAGGATAGAAAGCTTGCGCAGGAAAGGAAGGTCCCGGCGGTTGACGGGGGACTAATCTGGTATTATAAAAAGTAAAGCTGTGAATTTCTAACAAGATGCTCAAAACCGTGCATAGGGCGGTAGGAATGAAAATGTGTTATCGCATGCTTTATTGATAATACTTCAACAGCTATTCTTTATGAGTCTACTTTTCCACAACGCGGGACAGGCAGTCCAACATCAACCGTCAGCCAAGCGATTGAAATGGCCTTCTTTGGCGGCGATAAAGCTCCTAATTATTTTGCAAACCTACGTCACCATAATCCGCGTGTTGTTGCCGCATCGCTTTTTCTACACTTTCGTCGAAGAAGCCTGGAAGAGTTCAAACGGCTAGTTCTGCACAGTCCCTTTAGCCCGTGGAGCGTCAGATTACGTAATCCAGGTAGTTCAAAGCAGAGGAGTTTAATGGTCGGATGTCTATCGACCACTATGCCGGGCGATCGCAGGACACTGGCATTGGATTTGTGACATGTAAAACGAAACCACCTTAACCTATCAGAACGTACGATTCACGCCAAAGTTAAAAACTACGGGAAGGCAGCTTTGTACTCAGCTGTGATGGAAGGGTTGCGAATTTCTTCATTTTTTTCTTCCAAGCTTACTTGTTCTCCGTAGTGTTGAAAACGTGATCATCCAGAGAACAGAGATGTTTATAGATTCAAACAGTTCCATCGTGCCTCAAGAACATTGAATGAAGCAAGGATCAAGTGTCTATAGCTGCTAGTATTGCATTGCATTCCTATGCGTGATTATCGTAGTTATTAGCACTTTTCCACCACACGCACCGCTGTTCAAATCTCGCAGAATTATATGACTCGACTTTGCTGTATTCTACTATAACATTTGAAGGCCCACTGCAATATTGTACATCTAACAAGATGACTAAGTAAACAAGTTGCTGTGAATGAAATCGAGGTTTGCTTGTATCCGGAAATATCACAACGCTAGAAAGAAGTCACGCGTGCAAAGCTGGAGATGTAGTGCTTCCTAGTAGGGTACAAGTTGCAAACCGCCGCAGTTCCATCACTCTACTATTTCTGTTTCTTTTTTAAGCGTCTCGTTTCAGACCTACAATCAACAGCTACGCAAGCAATGTGCCCAAAATGAAACGTCTTCTGCCTTATCTATTGCTCAGCTGTTACTCAGCCTATTCCTACAAAATTCTCATATTTTCGGGGCCGCAGGGACACTCGCACACAATCTTCATGGCACGCATCGCTGATATTCTTCACGAAGGTGGTCACAATGTGGTGAGAAAGTGAACTTCTCTTCCAAATCAAATTTTGCTTACCTTTCGTATTTTTGTGCATTGACACTCCAGTAGCAACGCCTATGCCAGTATCGATAAAAAATTTGCATTTTCTCCGTGGAGGTTTATCAAATTTACTGTAATTGGCTGGCGCACACTACACATTACATCGCACTATAGGGCTTAGCGAAGTGGTATAATTCGTGCAACGTGTATCTCAATCAATGCCTACCCTTCCTCATGGCAAAAGATTTACGATTTTACTAGCCAATCTGTAATTTCGTTTTTCAAAGGAGTGGCACAAGCTGCAACGATCCGAGCAGAAGCTTTGAACTGTATCTATTGGCAACGTGTTCTCCACATTCACTAGTCTCCCTATTTGAGTGCTTACTGGAATCGAAAAAATGCTGATTGAATCTACCCATTTGTCTGCCACGGTCCAGTAGCATACTATGCAGAGGGTAGTGCATATAGGACAGGAGCAAAGGAGAGCTTCAAAACTCAACCCATTCTCAAAAATTTGGGTATGCTCGCCTAAGGAAACTAGCTGATATTAGCACTGTTGATTTGAGTAGACACTGCTTGCTGCTGAGTATACCTGCCTCGGGTATCATAATTTTTTTTCAATTGATGAAAGTTCCTGTGTTGGAAAGGAGGGTCAGGACGCTGTACAAGAACTCTCCTGGGGGAGCCCCACTAATCGTGTTCCAATACACAACACTTTTCACAATAGTCAATAATCGCTGACACATAGAAATCAACGCTCAGCACTTTATTTCACTTTCATTCAAAAATTTCTAATTTCGTGTCGTTTGCTTTTGTGTTTCGAAATAATTTCGTTGAGGTAAGGGTACGAGTTTTTTTCAGTTTGTGAGCTCATTGCATTTTTTCGTTGCAACCTACTAGACCGATGCGAACTATTCACAAACAGACATATTTGTTTCGCATATTTCTCGGAAATATTCAGGATTATTTTAGTAAAACTTTGTTCTGGGAAACTGAGGAAGGAAAGCACTATTTTGTATAATTCAAGCATGCCTAAGAGCGGTCTAGAACCAGAAAAAAAGACAAAAAAGTATGCAACGCGAAGGATAAAGGGAATATCAAATTCGCTCTGCTCGGCACCTTTATTTTTCACTAACCAACTCTGTAAATGGGATAGGAGAGGTGGCAGAGCACTCGAATCGATGGAAGACGAAACGGTGAGTGGTTCAGTGCAAAATTCCTTCCCTTTGGATGCACTATATTGAACGGGAGGCCTCGCTGATCTTGAGTGCACTTTTATTGTGTTATCTCAAACAGCGTTCATTCAAATAGCTTGCAAAAAGTGAAGACGCAACAAGTGAACTTTTGACTTTTGGTGTTAATGTTTTTCCGAGTAAAGAGGAAATGATTGCAGTTCAAGACAATGTTTTGGCTGGACCAACAATGCTTGAACTTTCAACTGGGACTGTGAGCAAGAGCAGGTAACAGCAAATAAAGCAATAGCCTGAATGGTTAGTGAAGTTCACCTATGGATATTGTTCTCATGAAGAACATCAACACCCGATGGGCCATCCACAGTTGTTGATGAACAAGCAATGCACTAAGTGTGTACCATCATTCATTTGGCAGAAAAACACAGATTGTCTCGTTGCCACCAACTAGCTTCTCAAGAAGTTCTGATTTTTCGTCGATATTCAAAATTGGTCTTATCGCCCAATCTGCAAGCCGTCCGTAATCTAAAACTATTCACTCGAGTCATCCTTAACAGGATCGGCAGAATACTGGATGAAGGACAGCCATGCGAGCAAGCAGGGTTCCGAAGAGGGTTCAGCACGATCGACCATATCCACACGGTTACGAAGACTCATTGAAGTTTCACGAGAGTACAAGATGCCGCTTTGTCTCACGTTCATCGACTTGAAGAAGGCCTTCGACTCTGTGGAGACAGAAGCGGTCATCGAAGCCTTGGGAAACCAGAGGCGCTCCTAATCAGTAAATAAGGATTTTTCGTGAGCTCTGTACAGAGTCAAGCGAACCGTCGAGGAAAATTTGGAAATACGACCCCCCCCCCCGAGGCCGAAGTCCATGAAACGACCCTCTTCAAAAGCCGAACTATGAAAAGGTTGTTTAATTCTCCCCCAAAACTGTTCATAAAAAAGCCCTGCTACCCCACCGTCCACCAAAAAATTCGTTTAAGAAGTACAAAAGTGAAAAAGTCAAAGAATGATCATTATTGATGAGTCCTACCAAACGAGCAAACGAGAAACGGAGCAAAAAACGACAAACTAGTCACTAAAAATGGCATACTATGACAACATCTCTTCTTTATTTATTTCCTTCGAAAACTTACCAAATTTTAGTACTACACAGAGTATGTTCTCAATTTACACGTCCCCCTTTCGCTTGAAAGAAGCTTTGTAACCGCGCCAGCTGTGTGTTGACTTTGGCGTTGACCGTGGAGCAGCTTATTTACTATTGAAATTTGAACAAATATTCAAATGATTATAACTTTCTTCAAATATGACGAATTTTCAATCTGAAAGCAGATTTGGAAGTTTTGTAAAGAGCTCTTCCTAACAAATGCTGAAATTATGAAAATTATCAACTTGCACTTTCGAAGCCATAACTTGCTCAATTTTCGTCAAATCTGAAAAGTTAATATGGCAGACAAACTAGAAGATTTTCTCTATCAAAGGTTACTAAGCAGCTAATACGTCCACTATTTAAAAAATGGCCACGTTGAGGATTTTTGCCCGAGTACCGCCGAAAGGTACTTTTTCGCTGCATTGGCACTATTTCAACGACTATAGCTCCTTTCAGAGGCGATTATATACTAAAGTAGGAGCAGATTCGGAGATCCTCGTGCTTTTTTTTTCAAGAAAAGTAAAATGTTTAGCTTACCTCAACTTTAAAGGTTATATGCTTGTGAATTGGACGTTGAAGACTGCGTTTCTTGTTGAATAGTGTACTCCTCTCTGTAATTTCAACATGAACTCTTTCAGAACCCTCTTGATTCTTCCTGAATTGAAGATTCGTTATCAAGATAGCCGTAGCTGAAGCGCGCGCAACTGAACTGGACCCACTCTGGATGAGCCGTATGCTTCGCATCATTTCAGATTCGAGGACTCACTTGAGAACAAAAATATTCTTTGGATGCATATTTCGGATTCTTTAGCTTGTGCCGTGATAAAACACTTAAGTAACTAAGAATTGCTACGCGGATGCCTCTAAATCATGAAAAGTTTATGTGGGCGGAACAACTTATTATTGGAAATCCGCTAGCCTTCCATGACATCGATTCGATCCTCGACATTTGTCCTTCGATCCTGCTGCATCATTCCGCTTTCTCCCAGCTTGGCAATACGAGTCCACCCCTGTGACGTGTCGATTTCTTTTTTTTCCTTTCGATTGCTCAATGCACCCTTGACCCTCTCTGTACAACCAGGATTTCACCATTCTACAAGAGTATCATCATCGACGTGAAGAGAGGAGCTCGACAGGGCGACATCATCTCGCCCAAGCTTTTCAGCGACGACGGAGGCGACGCTCTTGGTGAAGTGAGTGCAGCGTTCAAGCTAGAAGAAGTTATACGAGGGTCTCAACTTTAAGGTTATATCTTGTGAATTTGACGTTGAAGACTGCGTTTCTTCTTGAATAGTGTACTCCTCCGTTTAATTTCACACGAACCCTTCCAGAATCCTCTTGATTCTTCCTGAATTGAGATTATTCTATCAAGAGAGCCGTAGTCTGAAGCGCGCGCAACTAACTGGACCCACTGATGAGCCGTATGCTTCGCATCATTTCAGATTCGAGGACTCACTTGAGAACAAAATATTCTTTGGATGCATATTTCGGATTCTTTAGCTTGTGCCGTGATAAAACACTTAAGTAACTAAGAATTGCTACGCGGATGCCTCTAAATCATGAAAAGTTTATGTGGGCGGAACAACTTATTATTGGAAATCCGCTAGCCTTCCATGACATCGATTCGATCCTCGACATTTGTCCTTCGATCCTGCTGCATCATTCCGCTTTCTCCCAGCTTGGCAATACGAGTCCACCCCCCTGTGACGTTGATCGATTTCTTTATTTTTTTCTTTCGATTGATCAACGCACCCTTGACCCTGTCTGTACAACCAGGATTTCACCATTCTACAAGAGTATCATCATCGACGTGAAGAGAGGAGCTCGACAGGGCGACATCATCTCGCCCAAGCTTTTCAGCGACGACGGAGGCGCCGCTCTCGAGAAGTCAGTGCAGCGTCAACTGGAATGGGAAGACATGGGAGTGAAGGTCGACGGCCGGCAACTACACCACCTTCGTTTTGCTGACGACATCGTTCTTATAACGCCGAACATCGAGCAAGCGGAGCGAATGCTGGCTGATTTCGACTGCGCCTGTGGTAATTCGATTCTACAGCTTAACCCAATCAGGACGATCTTTATTACAAACTTGTTCCTCATGCCCCATTTACGTTCAACGAATACCACCGAGTTCAGCTACGTGTACGACAAAATCAACACGACGAACGACTCAGCTTCAGAACAGGAGGAAACGAGCGGCATGGGGAGCGTTAAGAACATCGAGGGAGTAGTGAAGAAGACGAAGAACATCCGGCTCCGTGCCCACCTCTTCGATTCCGCTGTCCTTCCTGCCCTAACCTACGCCTCAGAGACTTGGACTCTGCGCAGGCAGGACGAGCATGCGGTCAGCGTTATCCAACGCGCTGTCGAGAGGACGATGCTAGGAGTAACCCTATACACGCAAGTGCAGAGGGGAATCCGGAGTTCCGAACTACGCCAACGATCGAAGATCAGGGACGCTGCCGTTTTCGCCAAGGAATCGAAGATAAGGTGGGCCGGACACGTCATGCGATTTTGCGATGACCGTTGGACCAGAGCGGTTACCGACTGGATCCCTCGGGACGTCAAACGAACACCTGGACGACCGCTTCCCGAAAGCTCTGAACGAAAGGAATGATGGACTTCGTGTCCCTCGAGCGAGGAGGATCCACTGGACAACTCTTGCACGCGACAGGGACGAATGGAGACGTTGCTGGCGCCCGCTCGAGCAATTCGATGATCAACGGGACGACAGGTGATACAGGTAATTCGAGATTGGTGGACACTTCTCGATCAATTCAATAAAGTAAGGGAGTGTATGCGGAGCGCAGACAAAGCAAAAACTTGACGAATGGTAAATGGCTCGATTAGGTACAAAAATGGTTCAGAAAGCCTCCAAATCTTGCAGGAATCAAATCACATTTAGACTATATTCCATCCGGTGTGGGAGAGACAGCGTTCGTGGAATATCTCCACCTCGGCCAAGAAGGTGATAAGTGCCCTTATACGTCCACTTTCTACTCTGTTGATTTCTGCATTTCCAACTTATCCTTTTTGAGGTTTTGTACACTCTCCCTGAGGCGCTTGTGAAGGATCTAGAACCATGGCAATTTCGTATCTGGAGTACGAACAGCAGGTCCATTATTGGTCAGCTGCAATTACTGACCGCTCTCACTGAAATCCAGCTTCGTTCCTGCGATTGTAAGTTCTGCAGAAGACTTTGTAGTTAACCCATCCTGCTACAAATATAGAGAACTAATGGACGTACTCCTTCTTAATCAAGTTTCTAAAGACACAAAGAGATCAGAATAGACATAATTATGTGAGGGGAAGGCAGAGGCTGCCCGCATGTATACCGACACCGTGAATGGTCCTTCAGAATCCTGAAACTCTCTACCTGCGCTCTTCTTGGGTCACCCCTGGAAGACCATAGCAACACAAGTGCTAATTATTTGTTTTGCTGTTTTTTGTTTTCTGTTTCAAAGTATTATAAAGGATCGGAATATCGCATTCTCAGCGCAAGACTTCTACTCATGGTGGTGTGAGAAAGAGAAAGGTATATTTTAGAAGTCAAGCCGTATGACCGTCATTGAACAGGACGCTCAGACTATGTTGCTTTTCTGTGATAGACTTGTGAGAGTCACTGGAAGAAACACGGGTCGATGTTGTTTAGAACATCATAAAATCCTCCCACGGTGGGAGGATTTTATGCAGGGCCAGCAGTTTGTTGTGCAGATTTCGAAATATTTACGACCCCCTTCTTTTCGCAGGGCATCAGTACGACCCCCTCCCTATTACCTGGTGTCCTTTTACATATTTTCGTGCCCATCATCTACTATTATCTATATATGTATACACCCGACATGGAGAGGTGGAGGACTGTATTGAGTCCTGCCTCGCTCAGAGGACAGGGATCGAGGCACGATA
>MU868583.1:62815-90481 GCA_036418205.1 Ostertagia ostertagi
CAAACGCTAACAAATCGGGTAGCTTACAGGATTTGAGATATCAATGTTTTGTAGCAGGATAGTTGTGATAACACTCTTAGGGCTATATAAACACCTGCTTAGCACACTTCCGTTCATTCCACATGGTGCTGCAGTGGCAGCTGGAGGGCAGTGGAGAGAGGAAGGGAGGATGAGAAGGAAGCGAAAAATCTACCGTCATATCATGATTGTGTCCCTTCTACTGTATGAAACACCATTGTGTTGCATACGCGTCACTTCCAGAGGTGTTGGTGTCACAGGAGGAAGGGACCATAGCGGAGGATAGAAAGCTTGCGCAGGAAAGGAAGGTCCCGGCGGTTGACGGGGGACTAATCTGGTATTATAAAAGTAAAGCTGTGAATTTCTAACAAGATGCTCAAAACCGTGCATAGGGCGGTAGGAATGAAAATGTGTTATCGCATGCTTTATTGATAATACTTCAACAGCTATTCTTTATGAGTCTACTTTTCCACAACGCGGGACAGGCAGTCCAACATCAACCGTCAGCCAAGCGATTGAAATGGCCTTCTTTGACGGCGATAAAGCTCCTAATTATTTTGCAAACCTACGTCACCATAATCCGCGTGTTGTTGCCGCATCGCTTTTTCTTCCACACTTTCGTCGAAGAAGCCTGGAAGAGTTCAAACGGCTAGTTCTGCACAGTCTCTTTAGCCCGTGGAGCGTCAGATTACGTAATCCAGGTAGTTCAAAGCAGAGGAGTTTAATGGTCGGGATGTCTATCGACCACTATGCCGGGCGATCGCAGGACACTGGCATTGATTTGTGACATGTAAAACGAAACCACTTAACCTATCAGAACGTACGATTCACGTCAAAAGTTAAAAACTACGGGAATAGGCAGCTTTGTACTCAGCTGTGATGGAAGGGTTGCGAATTTCTTCATTTTTTTCTTCCAAGCTTACTTGTTCTCCGTAGTGTTGAAAACGTGATCATCCAGAGAACAGAGATGTTTATAGATTCAAACAGTTCCATCGTGCCTCAAGAACATTGAATGAAGCAAGGATCAAGTGTCTATAGCTGCTAGTATTGCATTGCATTCCTATGCGTGATTATCGTAGTTATTAGCACTTTTCCACCACACGCACCGCTGTTCAAATCTTCAGAATTATATGACTCGACTTTGCTGTATTCTACTATAAATTTGAAGCCACTGCAATATTGGACATCTAACAAGCATGACTAAAGTAAACAAGTTGCTGTGAATGAAATCGAGGTTTGCTTTGTCTCCAGAAATATCACAACGCTAGAAAGAAGTCACGCGTGCAAAGCTGGAGATGTAGTGCTTCTAGTAGGGTACAAGTTGCAAACCGCCGCAGTTCCATCACTCTACTATTTCTGTTTCTTTTTTAATCGTCTCGTTTCAGACCTACAATATCAACAGCTACGCAAGCAATGTGCCCAAAATGAAACGTCTTCTGCCTTATCTATTGCTCTCAGCTGTTACTCAGCCTATTCCTACAAAATTTCTCATATTTTCGGGGCCGCAGGGACACTCGCACACAATCTTCATGGCACGCATCGCTGATATTCTTCACGAAGGTGGTCACAATGTGGTGAGAAAGTGAACTTCTCTTCCAAATCAAATTTTGCTTACCTTTCGTATTTTTGTGCATTGACACTCCAGTAGCAACGCCTATGCCAGTATCGATAAAAAATTGCATTTTCTCCGTGGAGGTTTATCAAATTTACTGTAATTCTCTGGCGCACACTACACATTACATCGCACTATAGGGCTTAGCGAAGTGCGTAATAACTTCGTGCTAACGTTTTTTTATTCTTATATTCAATTTTCCTGTTACCCTTCCTCATGGTTTCTCTAAATTAATTTTACGATTTTATTTTCTCCAATCTGTTATTTCGTTTTCAAAGGATTTTTTTGATTTGCTACTTAAGCTGCAACGATCCGAGCAGAAGCTTTGAACTGTATCTATTGGCAACGTGTTCTCCACATTCACTAGTCTCCCTATTTGAGTGCTTGCTGGAATCGAAAAAATGCTGATTGAATCTACCCATTTGTCTGCAGGTCCAGTAGCATACTATGCAGAGGGTAGTGCATATAGGACAGGAGCAAAGGAGAGCTTCAAAACTCAACCCATTCTCAAAAATTCGCGTATGCTCGCCTAAGGAAACTAGCTGATATTAGCACTGTTGATTTGAGTAGACACTTGCTTGCCCTTTGCTGAGTATACCTGTGGGTACATAATCTTTTTTTTCATTTGATGAAAGTTCCTGTGTTGGAAAGGAGGGTCAGGACGCTGTACAAGAACTCTCCTGGGGGAGCCCCACTAATCGTGTTCCAATACACAACACTTTTCACAATAGTCAATAAATCGCTGACACATAGAAATCAACGCTCAGCACTTTCACTTTCATTCAAAATTCTAATTTCGTGTCGTTTGCTTTTGTGTTTCGAAATAATTTCGTTGAGGTAAGGGTACGAGTTTTTTTTCAGTTTGTGAGCTCATTGCATTTTTTCGTTGCAACCTACTAGACCGATGCGAACTATTCACAAACAGACATATTTGTTTCGCATATTTCTCGGAAATATTCAGGATTATTTTAGTAAAACTTTGTTCTGGGAAACTGAGGAAGGAAAGCACTATTTTGTATAATTCAAGCATGCCTAAGAGCGGTCTAGAACCAGAAAAAAAGACAAAAAAGTATGCAACGCGAAGGATAAAGGGAATATCAAATTCGCTCTGCTCGGCACCTTTATTTTTCACTACCAAACTCTGGTAATGGGTAGGGAGAGGTGCCGAGCCTCTAATCGATGGAAGACCAAACGGTGAGTGTTCGAGTATGCCAAATATTCCGTCCTTTTGGATTTGCTCGTACTATATTGAACCGGTGTGAGCCTTCTCTGATCTTGAGTTGCTTTTATGTGTTGTCTCAAACAGCGTTCATTCAAATAGCTTGCAAAAAGTGAAGACGCAACAAGTGAACTTTTGACTTTTGGTGTTAATGTTTTTCCGAGTAAAGAGGAAATGATTGCAGTTCAAGACAATGTTTTGGCTGGACCAACAATGCTTGAACTTTCAACTGGGACTGTGAGCAAGAGCAGGTAACAGCAAATAAAGCAATAACCTAATGGTTAGTGAAGTTCACCTATGGATATTGTTCTCATGAAGAACATCAACACCCGATGGGCCATCCACAGTTGTTGATGAACAAGCAATGTACTAAGTGTGTACCATCATTCATTTGGCAGAAAAACACACAGATTGTCTCGTTTGGCCACCAACTAGCTTCTCAAGAAGTTCTGATTTTTCGTCGATATTCAAAATTAGTCCACTATCGCCCAATCTGCAAGCCGTCCGTAATCTAAAACTTTTCGCTCGGATCGTCTTGACAACATTGGCAGAATACTGGATGAAGGATAGCCATGCGAGCAAGCAGGATTCCGCGTTGGAGTGTTAGGAACGACGACCACCACGGGTCACGTAGCGCTCAATTGAATTTGCATCGAGAATACAAATGCCAGCTGATGTTCCGGTTGCACTCTGCTTAGAAGTGGCTTTAATTGTTAGGGATATTAAAAGACTATTCATTGCAAAACGGTGGGAAACGAAGCGCTCTAATCTGAAATAAGGTTTTTCGTGAGCTCTGTACATAGTCAAGCGAGCCGTCGAGGAAAAATTGGAAAGACGACCCCCCCCCGAACGAATTCCATGAAACAACCCTCTTTAAAAGCCGAACTATGAAAAAAATGTCCAATTCTCCCTTAAAACTGTTCATAAAAAAGCCCTGCCACCCCACCGTCCACCAAAACAATCGTTCAAGGCGTAAATAAGCAGAAAAAGTCAAAGAATGATCATTATTCATGACTCTCACGAAACGAGCAAACGAGAAACGGAGCAAAAAACGACAAACTAGTCATAAAGAGGCATATTATGACACATCTGTTCCTTATTTGCTATCCCTTTAGAAAAATTGATTTGTTTTTTTTTTTCTTTGTTTTTTCTTCGAAATTCTTGCCCTGTATTATTGTGGTACTAGACGCAGTACGTTGTTCTCAATCTATACGTCCACCTTTCGGACTGAAGCGAAGCTTTGTAACTCGCGCCAGACTGCATGTTGAGCTTGGCCGCGATCGCGCCCCCACTGCCCCCCGGCCTGGGCGCTTTTTCTACTCTGAAACGTTGAAGCTAGATATAATATTTAATTGATTATACGTTCTTCAAACATGACGAATTTTGATCTGAAAGCAGATTTGGAAGCTCTGTAACGAGCTCTTCCTAACAAATGCTGAAATTATGAAAATTATCAATTGCACTTCGAAGCCATAACTTGCTCAATTTTCGTCAAATCCGAAAAGTTAATATGTCAGAGTGAAACTAAAAAAAATCCTGTAAAAGGTTACTAAAGCTTAATACGTCCATTATACAAAAAATGCCCTTGAAAGATTTTATGCCGAGTAACCGCGAAAGGTCTTTTTAAGCTTCATGTGGGGGTTGCTCGCGTATTTTATAGTAAATCAGCTGCTTTGATATCGATTTATATGATTAATAGTTGAACAGATTAGAGAGACCCCCGTGCTTTCTTTTTTCTCAAGTAAAAGTAAGATGTTTAGCTTTACCTCAACTTCAAGGTATATTCTGGTAAATGGACGTTGAAACTGCCGTTCTCTTTGAATAGTTTACTCCTCGTTTAATTTCACACGAACCCTTCCAGAATCCTCTTGATTCTTCCTCACTAAGATTATTCCTTCAGAGAGCCGTGGTCGAAGCGCGCGCAACTAACTGGACCCACTCTGGGATGAGCCGTATGCTTCGCATCATTTCAGATTCGAGGACTCACGTTGGGAGCACAAAATATTCTTGGATGGCATATTCGGAATTCGTTAGCCTTGGTCCGCTGATAAAAACACTAAGGGGGGTACACTAATGAATTGGCTTACGTTCGGATGACCCTTCTAAAGTCATGAATTATCGGGTGGATCGGAACAACTTATTATGTTTGTCGCCTATGTCCTTCATGAATCGATTCGATCTCTGACATTTGTCCTTCGATTCCCTGCTGCACATTCGTTCCTGCAGCTTTGGCAATCGAGCCACCGCCCTGTGACGTGTCCATGTTGCGGGTTTGTGTGTTGGCCTGTGGTGCGACTTGCTCATAGTGCACCCTTTCCTCTCTGTACACCAGGATTCACCATTCTACAAGTAGTATGCATCATCGGACGTTGAGAGAGAGCGGAGCGTCGACGAGGGCGACAGCTCATGCTTGCCCAAGCTTTTTGTTCGAGGCGACGCGGTTCGAGGCTAACATCATGCGTCAACAGCGGAGAGGAAGGACATGGAGAAAGAGGTGCGACGGGCCGGGGCCATGGAATACTTCTCTGTGACGAGTATGCTATTCTCGTGAGCGGGTCGGGAATTGATCGAGGAAGAGTTCAGAGGGGGTGGATGCTGCTCTTATTCGGAGAGGATGCGGGGCCGTGTGAGTGAGAGTGGTGCGGGGATTCCAGATTTAACCCAATCAGGACGATCTTTATTACAAACTTGTTCCTCATGCCCCATTTACGTTCAACGAATTACCACCGAGTTCAGCTACGTGTACGACAAAATCAACACGACGAACGACTCAGCTTCAGAACAGGAGGAAAAGAGTGGCATGCAGAGTATGTAAGAACCTTTTGTGGGAGGCTTGAAGAATACAAAAAACTCCTGGCTCCGTGCCCACCTCTCGATTCCTTCCTGCCTTAAGCGACGGCTCAGAGTCTTGGACTCAAGCAGACGCAGCATAGGCGGCTCAGTCCTGAAGCGCGTATTGCAGAGAACGATGCTGTGGGGTACTCCTAACCACGCAAATGACAGAGTGGAATCAGGAGTTCGAGAGGTTATGTCAAGGATCGGAAGGAGCAGAGACGGCGTGCCGTTTTCGGCAGGGACGAGATCAGGTGAGGCGGCGACAGTCATGCGATGCTGTTAAGACCTTGGTGGGACTATGGAGCGGGCTGACAGACTGATCCTCTAGACGGTGAGAGACCGAAGATCCTGCGATTACGGATTACCGGAAAGGCGAGCGAAAGGGATAGGCTCGGGGGGGGGAGTGGTCCCTTCGAGATGAGGAGGATCAACAAGAACATCTCATTTTGCACGCGACTATGACAATGAAGACGTTGTTGGCGCCTGCTTGAGCAATTTGATGACCAGTGGGACGACAAGCGATACAGCTAATTCGAGATTGGTGGACACTTCTCGATCAATTCAATAAAGTAAGGGAGTGTATGCGGAGCGCAGACAAAGCAAAAACTTGACGAATGGTAAATGGCTCGATTAGGTACAAAATGGTTTCAGAAAGCCTCCCAAATCTTGCAGGAATCAAATCACATTTAGACTATATTCCATCCGGTGTGGGAGAGACAGCGTTCGTGGAATATCTCCACCTCGGCCAAGAAGGTGATAAGTGCCCTTATACGTCCACTTCCTACCTGTTGGAGTTGTTGGTGCCATTTCCCAAACTGTATCCTTTTTGAGGTTTTGTACACTCTCCCTGAGGCGCTTGTGAAGGATCTAGAACCATGGCAATTTCGTATCTGGAGCACGAACAGCAGGTCCATTATTGGTCAGCTGCAATTACTGACCGCTCTCACTGAAATCCAGCTTCGTTCCTGCGATTGTAAGTTCTGCAGAAGACTTTGTAGTTAACCCATCCTGCTACAAATATAGAGAACTAATGGACGTACTCCTTCTTAATCAAGTTTCTAAAGACACAAAGAGATCAGAATAGACATAATTATGTGAGGGGAAGGCAGAGGCTGCCCGCATGTATACCGACACCGTGAATGGTCCTTCAGAATCCTGAAACTCTCTACCTGCGCTCTTCTTGGGTCACCCCTGGAAGACCATAGCAACACAAGTGCTAATTATTTGTTTTGCTGTTTTTTGTTTTCTGTTTTGCTGTTTTTGTTTTCTGTTTCAAAGTATTATAAAGGATCGGAATATCGCATTCTCAGCGCAAGACTTCTACTCATGGTGGTGTGAGAAAGAGAAAGGTATATTTTAGAAGTCAAGCCGTATGACCGTCATTGAACAGGACGCTCAGACTATGTTGCTTTTCTGTGATAGACTTGTGAGAGTCACTGGAAGAAACACGGGTCGATGTTGTTTAGAACATCATAAAATCCTCCCACGGTGGGAGGATTTTATGCAGGGCCAGCAGTTTGTTGTGCAGATTTCGAAATATTTACGACCCCCTTCTTTTCGCAGGGCATCAGTACGACCCCCTCCCTATTACCTGGTGTCCTTTTACATATTTTCGTGCCCATCATCTACTATTATCTATATATGTATACACCCGACATGGAGAGGTGGAGGACTGTATTGAGTCCTGTCTCGCTCAGAGGACAGGGATCGAGGCACGATAAAATTTCACACAATAAATAGAAGTAGTTTTTACGTTAGCCTACGCATTATAGTAATCGCCAAGATTTCTACTTTTACAAACCAACCAAGTTTATTTCGCTTGCAATCTCCTTTCTTTATGAGTCAAATAATTGAATCTTGCCGCAATTAGGTTACGATGCAGACCTCTTCGTTCAAAAGAATGCATCTTGCACGCGTTTTCATAGACGGTTCGATCTCACGAGGTCCTCGACGGATCTCGATCCATGACGGCGACGTCTAAAACGCTGGACACAACCTTGAGTAGTAAGAGCTACTGTCACTAAGAAGTTCAATACCCTATAATTTAAAGTGAGATATACATTTGTATGCAGATTTCTAAACGCTGAGCTCAAATAGACCTTCCTTACTTGCCGAATGAGTCTCTCTTCTTACTTATGAAGCCTAGTAGTGCAACGCCTATCGCCGACAGGCGTGCTCATAGTGTACCGTTCTCATGTGCAACATGTCATGGAATCAACTCTCTATTCTCTGAAAGATTCTCAAAAGGCACCAAACATCACCAAACATGTTTTTAGAAGAATAGGACTTCGAGCAAAACTCCAAAAAGAAGGTCGTAGTGGTCCTCCCGCTAACTTTTCTAGATTTTTTTCTGTTGCGGTATTTATGCAAAAAAATGCGTTGTAGTTCCACTAATTGAATTAGAAGGAACACAACATTGATTCTCAATCTGCCAACTCAAACACTGCATAGTTTTCCGCTGGTCTGATAAGCCCAACAATATGAATGTTTTCAGTCCTTCTCGGTAATAATGGCACGATGCAGATGCTCGTAAATGAACAGTTCGACGCAGGAATCACTGAGATGATCGACCCTTGCGGTTTTGGTATCTTCAACGTAAGTGGTTCATTACTTCGCCACGATAGATGAGGGAAAGGGTCACGATTCTGGTTATGAACTCACTCACTTCTATTAAGCTGAGTCGCAAGAAAGTGCCGATTTCACATCGCTTTTTTTGGAATTGCTCATCTTTCTCGGAAACCATCAGTATCACGGCCATCTCTGCCCTATTGCCTACAATTCTCCTCCGCAAATCCTCATTTGAATGGGCACCTTTCTCACAGATGTACATATTCTCCGACGCGAAGAACACTTGGAACGTTTCGAGGTGTTCGCGATCATTGCAGGTTTTCTCGCAAACCTCCCTCAATTCAGAGTTAACACATTCACGCCGATGGCCGCCCATATGGGCTGCCAACAACATGCGCTCCTGGGACGATGGCAGCCCATATGGGCTGCCAACTGATAATCGCTTGCCAGGCGCTAGGAATGGACAGATAGGTGGGCAAATCGAGTGTAAAATGCTTTTAAATTCCTTCACGGGGAAAGTGAATAAATGCTCTCTTTTCGTAACCACTATTTGTCGTTCTGATCGAAATCCTACTGTTATATGTTTAGATAATCTTTACGCATTGGACATTGCAGAAATTATTTTGTGACATTCATGTTTTTGTTCATTTACAAAACAAAATCTGCGGTATGTGGTGAGGCGGCGGCGCCCACAAAATCGCGTCCGTCCCACGCGACCGAAAAGTGGAAAAGGGGCGTCGTCGTGAATATGTTGACATGTTGAGATTAGATCAAACCAAAGTCATGGTTAGGTAACATGTTTAAAGCGCTTCTTCTTCTTATTCTTCAGCGTTTGTCCCGCTTGTTGGCGGGGTCCGCTTTTCTGATGTGCTGACGCCACTTTTCCCGATTAAATGCTTGGTCGGGGTGGATGTTAACCGACTTCAAGTCTGTGTGCAACGTATCGAGCCAGCGCTGTTTCGGGCGTCCCTTAGGCCGCTTTCCGGGCACGTCAAGGTTGAGACCGATCTTACGGACACTGTCATCTTTCGCGCGAAGAACATGACCATACCATCGAAGACGGGCTTCGCGCATCTTGTCGACAATTGGAGCCACACCGAATCGCTCTCTGATGACATCGTTTCGAATGTGGTCTACTCGTGTGACTCCGGCTGTCCAACGCAGCATCTTTGTCTCCATCACACTGAGACGGGCTTCGACTTCTTTAGTCGCAGGCCAGCACTCAGCACCGTAAATCGCGACTGGCCGGATGACGGTTCTATAGATCTTAGATTTGAGACGTTCTGGTATGTTCTTATCGCAGAGAACGCCAGTCATCGAGCGCCATTTCGACCAGCTGCACTCACGCGAGAATTCGTTTCAGAAGACCAGGCTGCCGTCAGACGCGATTGCTGATCCAAGATACTTGAATGTCGTTGTACGTGTGAGCTCAGTACCATTGATCTTAATAGAGCCTGGCTCACTCGAATCGGTGGTCAAGTACTCAGTCTTTTTGACGTTCAACCTGAGCCCGAACATAGCCAGACGGTCGGACCAGGTTTGCACTTGTTGCTCGAGCGTGCTTTTATCTTCGCTAGGCGAGCATCACGTCATCAGCATAAAGAAGCGTCCATGGAGCCGGCTTCTGAAGATCTCTTGAAATGGCATCCATGACGACAACAAATAGGAGTGGGGATAACGCAGAGCCTTGGTGTACCCGACAGAGATGGGAAAATCCATCGAAGTGCCTGCTGCCGTTTGCACTCGGCTCTTTGGACTCGAGTAAGGATGCGCACCCACTCAATAAGCTCTTCGGGAACGCCATGCTGTCGTAAGGCATACCATATAACGTCACGTGGAACGCGATCGAAAGCCTTCTCCAAGTCTAGGAAGGCAAATGCACCGGTCTTTGTTTTTCGCGATGTTTTTCTAGCAGAAGGCGAGCGGCGTGTATGGCATCGATGGTGCTGCAGCCAGCCACAAAACCACACTGGTTGGTGGTCAGCTCGACGATGTCCCGGATACGACTGTCTACAATTCGCTCAAAGATTTTCATGCTGTGCGAGAGCAGGCGAATTGGACGGTAGCTAGTGCAGTCTCCAGGACTGCCTTTCTTCTTCCAGATGGGAATCGTCGTGCTCTGTTGCCAGCTCTCAGGCACCTTCTTCTCTGCAACGATCTGGTTGAAGAACTCCGTCAACCATTCTGCAGGATTCCAGCACTTTGACTTCCACAAGTCGGCCGCTAAGTCGTCGGGACCAGTTGCTTTGCCTGATTTCATCTTCTTCATGCCGTTATGGTCTCCTCCACGGTTATCTTCTGAACGGGACCGTGTACTGGCGGAGCACAGGGATGGCGGGATGAGCAAATTCGACTGTTGAGATGTTTCGAAGTAGTCGTGCCATCGCTTCAATGTTTTCTTGCGCCGTCAAAAGGTGGCCATTTCGTCATTTATGCCGAAGAACTTTTCTATATCCTCGGTCTGGCGATGGCGGGTCTTTGCGAGTCGGTAAACGTACCGCTCTCCATCGCGCGACTCGAGTTTCTCGTTGACATCAGCAAAATGAGCTGCTTTTACGGAAGCAACGGCCTTCTTTGCCTCTTTCTTCGCTATCTGATAGCTCCGCCAGTTATCAGCTGTCTTTTCGTTAAGAAAAGCGTGGTACCGCTTCTTCTTCTCGCGCACTTTCTCTCTGACCTGGTCCGTCCACAGCCACGTTTGCTTGTCAATTCTCCGCCGTCCAGGCTTCGTAATGCCGAGCTCGGATCGAGCTATCCGAGTTATTTCTTCGGCAGCACCTTTCCAAGTTTCGTCGACAGTCGTTACCGCTGGTAATCGAATGCGGGAAACGACGGCCGCTTCTTTTTCTTTCAGTCGCCACCACTTGATTCTCGCTGGCCCACACCTTTCGGCTAGTTTCGGTTTCGGCGGGGCGATCTTCAGCGTGCAAATCAGTGGTCGGTGTTGTGTGACGACCGTTTCATAAGGTACTACCTTTCGCGTCTGTTACGAGCCCTTGATCGCGGTGCCTGACAAGGACGAAATCAATTTGTGTTCTGGTTTACCGCTATAGAAGGTGATAAGATGTGAGTCACGTTTTCGAAATTTCGTGTTTACATGGCGAGATTATGCGAGTCTGCATATTCAAGAATTCGCTCGCCATCAGTATTACGTGACCCATATCCAAAACCACCATGACAGCTATAACCGTCTTTCGTAGCGCCCACGTGCCATTGAGGTCACCTGCAACAATTATGGCTTCTTGTGACGGTACCTCAGCTGTCTTCTCATCAAGCAGGTTCCAGAACTTGTCCTTGGCTTGCTCGGAGCATCCAGTCTGCGGAGCGTACGCAGAGAAGAAGTGGTATTTTTGTGTTCCATGACGACAATGATCTTCATTAAGCGGTCGTCGAAGCGCTCCACGCTTACTATCGAATCACGGAAAGCGTTCAGAGACAATCATCCCGACGCCGTTGGTGGTTCTGGGACCGCCACAGAGAACGGCTTTGAAGCCGCGGCCAATGTCCCTCGACTTGCAGCAGGACCACCTCGTTTCCTGCACGGCACAGAAATCAATTCGTCGGCGCTCTAGAGCTTCTGCTAACTCGTACGAGCGGCCCGTTAACGTGCCAACATTTAACGTCGCAACGCGAGTCTTCCATACGTTGCGGGACTTTTGGACTAGCCTAGTTGCCCCCCGATGCCGTCCTTGCACCGGAGACCCTCGCATACTTTTCACACTCGCCGGGCTTTGCGAGTGCGCGTCGGCTCCCGCGGACGCCGTAGCATTATCTCGAGATTCATTTAGCGACATGACATTTGTGATGTGACGTGGGTGTTCGTAGGCCGGCCTGTCACGGGGGCCTGTCGCCTGCATTCGAATGTCCGTGTTCAGCTCAGCTCACAAAAGTGAGCAGTTCCCAGTGGCACCACTTGGAGGAACGGACATCACCACCAACATGTTTAAAGCGCTTCCTAACACATTAACTCTTGATCAGCTCATAGCTAGATCATTATCGAAAAATCCACTTTAATTACGAATTAGAGAGATAACCTGTAAAGCTAATTCGGAATTAAGCAGAGAAAAAAAGGAGCACGTGGTTGAGGAGACGCAGACGCCACGTTGACCCTCGAGTAAAAAGTACTCCGAAGGACTTTTTACTGGAGGGTTAACGTGGCAAACGTGGCATCTGCGTCTCCCCATTCCCACAGTCTTTTTTTCTGAACTAAATAGGAATTAAAAATGCAGCTGCAATCGCATAATCCACAGATGCTTTTGTGACCTTTTTTCTGAAATATTTGTTCGTTTCCTCATGTTTCGTTGTTCTGTGATCATAAAATAGAGTAGGAAGCTCGCGTTTGATTTAAGATCGATTCGCGATTGTCTTATTCTTTATTCTATGCAAGGGCCTTCGATCACCACCTTTACCTGCGAATTGAGGGTAGTTTACCGCTGTCCCAGGTGATTGGTTGGAGTACCCTCAGCGGATTAACACGTTGACGAAAGACTGACGCGCATGCGCATTAGAAATTTGGCACCGCATCGAGCATTCTGACGAACATGCGCGATGCTGCGCATCATTTGGAGTATAACTACTCTACTCTTTATGAACGCTCAGAGTTTGGAAGAGATGTAATTATTTGTGTTTCTTTATATCGTAATCTCACTGCATATTTTTTAGAAGGTCGGCATTGGTCATATGATCGCTACATCGGCTTTGGGCATTATGGATTCGATGGCTGAATTCTATGATGTGCCGAAATTACCCAGCATTGTTCCTTGTAACTCTTTGCATTTTATAGCAGTCTGAAAATATATCAAACTACTTTGAGGTGAAAAAGGAACAACTTGACTGAAATAGCGAGAGCGAAGAAACCGGAAAACGAGTCGCGGTGGAAAGGTCGCGCTTACCAACAATTTGCAAACGTGCTGCATTATATCAGGGACGGTAGTAAGGTGCCCTAGACTGGCAATCAAATGTGGTGATTTTCACCCATTGACGAGGAACAAGGAACGTGGAAACATGGACATGACCCTTCTTGAAACCGCCAGCCTCGCCACACTATCTGCAAAACTTGCGCCACTCTCGGACTTGAACCCTGGACAGAACTCAAAGCCGGGTTTTTGCCAGTGCACCAGGGATCAGACGACCACAGCATCGGAAGAGGTCTTGACAACAGGTAAGCAACGGATGTTGTTTGCAAATCTTAGACTCCAAGCGGTGTAGATCCAGCAACCTTGCCAGCGGCAGCGTGGAACGTTCCTATTGAGCCACTGGTAATTTGTGGAAGTGGTGAGCCCCACGTTGCCTGCAAACCTTGCGTCACACACGGGTTCAAACTTTCGGTGCACCGTCCCATGAGCGGCATCGTTACCACTGCACTAAGGAGCCCTTCTTATCGACGGTGAAAGGGTTGTAGAGAAAAGGGAATAGCCTACGAAGGTTGCAAACCTTTAGACTTGCGTAGTATTGATCCCGCGACTGATCCAACACCAACGAGACCGCAGGACCACCACTGACGAATCAATGCAAGGTGCCTCCCTTTCCCTTTCCAACACCGTGCTTTGACCCACGCACCTGGCAGTTTGAAGTTGGCCAACTCCAAAAAGTCCTCCGAAGGACTTTTTGCTGCGCGTAACGGGCGTCACCTGCGTCTCTCCAAACACATTGTATTTCGCCCCTCCGCGTCCCGTTTTCTGTCAGCGAGCCCTTTCCTGCGCGTTTTACGGCTGCGCGTAACAAGGAACCACCCTGCCAGGGAGCTGCAGCTCACCTGGGAAGCTTTCTTCAGAGTTTCATAAATAGGTCTCCTAGGTGCCATAGAAGCGATTTCCACCATCATCGGAAAAACTTGCACCTCCACGTGACGTGCTCATTAAAACTGTCTGTTGACGTGCAAGTTTGGCTAGTTTACTACCGTCCCTGGAAAAATACTCGTCATCAGAACGTTCTTATCGTCACGTCTTCGCTCATCAATAAAACATGGGAGAGTCATCTGCTACATATAGTATTACCTGTGAAATCAATCGAACATTGCAGCAACTTCCCTACCATACAACGACCAGATGAACTTCCTAGAAAGAACGATCAACTTCATCGCTCTTGTATTTGGTGATCTCGTTTCTTCAGAGCTTGGAAGGAGGTACAAGGTAAAATTGTGGGCAACGTGTGGTGTGTTGTTTTATTAGAATATGTACGTTATTATATTGACCAGTCTAGCTGCGCACGCATTCGCATGCATCACATGGCTGCAATTTTATAAAGAGCCTTTAATATTTTTATAAAGCATCTCCTCCCATCTCAGTAGCGCCCATCGATAGCATTTTACCCTTTGCTTCGCCAACCTTTATCCACTTTCCAAAATCTCTGGGCCCTCTTTGAACCTATCTACAATATTCGACAAGATTATAATGTTCCCTTAAGGCGCTCCCATACAGTAACCCACACGTGAAAAATTGGCCGTCAGGTTTGGTGTCTCAATGGTGTAGGCACACACAAGGCACTCTACCTCACGCCCTCGCGCGCAGGTTTGCCAGCCTGTTTCGGCGTGCGTTCTACTCTCGGAGTGTGTTCCTCCTCATTGTAATCCATTCATGGATCAAAATTTGTGCGATTATGCGATTATGCCGATGGGACAACAGACGTATCAATCTCAAAATTCGGCGATCATGCGATAAAGAAATCGAGTGATTCGGTGATTATGCTCAACTAATAGATGCACATTGATCGAAAGTGACTCGTCAAAACCCTACAGGGTTCAAAATCAACCAACAAGCTCTGGTCAAGTTTCACTAAGTCTCCAGACTGTGTAAATTCTGGGATATTTGCAACATACCTATTAGGCATTACGGGTCTCATCCAGTAAGGGGGGGGGGCATTGTGATGCAACGTCAAGTGGCTGCCCTCACCCCCACCCCCTAGACTGCCTTCACTCCCCCTGGCTCACGGGGTCCCGTACTTCGAGAAACCTGTGCGCCAGGGGGAGTGTAGGCAGTCTAGGGGGTGGGGTGAGGGCAGCCACTTGATGCCCCCTTACTGGATGACCCAGCATTACTAACTATTTTCAAATTAACCGAATATTCGAATTTGGAGAAAGAATTATATACTTACCAGTTTTGCTTCGCCCGCTATCGCGCGCATCACACGGCAGGCTTTAGCGAAATTGGAGGACCCATGGAATATCAGCATGAGATACTCCATTAACCATCTCACTATTGACTGTGTTAGACCCTCCACAGTTTCACTGAAGCTCATCGAGAATACGCGTGATAACGTCTGAGCTGAACTGGTATATTGATCACAACTCTGTAAACATCCAGCATTTTCTTGAATTAAGATAATTTAGCGGTGAATAGGATTGCTGTCAGTCTCAAAATCAAAACGAAATATGCCTATTTACATAAGTGAGGAGCTAAGGCTTATCATTTATTTACATTCACCATTATTTAGAACCCCGAAAGGATTAGCGGTTTAATGAGTTTGGGCTTTCTTGATAGAAATGAAACTTATCATTTGCTGAAGACTTGATTGAATTTATGCAATCGACTGCTATTAAGTAAGCTGGATATATATCGAAATAATGTGCACGTACCTTTGTTTGTACTACTACGACTTACTACAATTTGTAAGTAGGAACGCTCTAGTGTCAACGCTGCGTAACGGAATTGACGACTTTTGCGTTCTGACGCGCCTTATCAGCCCTTATCAATCGTTATCAGTTTCTGGCACCCACCAACAATGTCCCCGTCCCACCCCACATAACACTTGTAAGTATGGTTGCTCTGGTGTCAACGCGAGCCAGGTAACGGAATCGACGACTTTTGCGTTCTGCGCATCTTATCAGCCCTTATCAGTTGCTATCGCTTTCCAATCATGTACCACCAATGTCCCGGGACCGCCCCACATAACACTTGTAAGTATAGACGCTCTAGTACCAATATGAACGACAAAACGAAATTGGCGATGCTCGCTTTCTAGCCCCTCTTATCAGCTATTATCAGTCGTTATCAGTTCCTATCACGTACCACTTGTGTCCCCATCCCACCCCCTATAACATATGTAAGAACCACTGCGCTATCGTTACTGTGACTCGAGCTATGAATTTCCGGTCAAACACACACACACACCAACAGACACACGCTAGCCGCTTATATATAGTAGGATAAGCCACGAAAACCTGCGCACGCGCGAGCGCAGAAGCGAAACAGTCTAGATGCCTTTCGACATGGTCAAATCTTCCCTCTCACCGTTTCGCGTCGACGTATCGAAAGCGTGAAACGCGGATCACCTTCAGTCCACCTGATCGATAAACATACTTCTCTTTCAAAAGGATTCGCGGATTTGACGCCTCTCCCAACTTGCAAATCGGACCTCCTATTTTGCGGATCGATACGCATTCGGTTCCTTTCGCGAATCCGCAGATTCGATCGTTTCGCGCATCCTTCGGCCGTAGCGCGAGCTCTCCATAAGCATTCGCGCCCTGGAAAATAGTGGTCCCACATCATACTTGGCCTTCCAAACAGGGTCGACCGTCTGTTTGCACTATTCGAACGAAGGGGTCGCATTTGTGACTTTGTGAGGTGCGATTACCCGTTTGGAAAAGAGTGTGAATGCGTGCTTGTATTTGTAAGAGTTCAATGAGTGGGGGAGGGGAGAGGTGTTTTCTAACCGATTTTACGACTATTGCGGCGAAAACTTCATGAACGGAGCGTGAAGCGGATAAAGTGAAAGGGATTTGCTGCTTCATCAGGGTTACCACGCGCTTGACGCGCGTTCTAGAGAGAAGCCGTCTGAGGCTAATGTTGAGGGGAGGGAGGTCTTATCAAGACTCTCCTTGAAAGAGGGTGGGAGTCACAAAATTTCTGAAAAGTGCGAACACGACGGTTGGCCCTTCTTCCAAATCATCAGTGATCAAAGTGACGTTCAGTCTTTATTCCCTGTTCCTTTTGCAATTAGAGAATTACATCGAAAGCATCTCTCTCGGTTAATCTGTAAGAAGACCTGATGCCGTATGCCTCATCCCGGGAGGGAAACTTTGAAATCCCTTCAAATTTTCTTTGTCTGTGCCCAAAGAAAATGTCTATTAGTAGTAAATGCGTGTAAAGATAAAGTTGTGCCACAAGTAAAGATATCATTATAAACAAATATATCGAAGGGATTTTCCGTTCTCCTAGCCTGGGAAAGATAACATACGAATGCTGCCGAGTCCAATAATAGCATTCGAGTAGAGCTGCAACGCGCTGCTATTCATTCCAGGCAAATTTGCGCATGAGGGCGTGGGGTAGAGTGTCTTGTGTGTGCCTACACCATTGAGACACCAAACCTGACGGCCAATTTTTCGCGTATGGGGTTACTGAGGAGCGTCGGAAGGGAACATTATAATCTTGTCAATATTAGCGGCGGCAAACTCCGCCTCCTCTTGTCAATATTCGCGGCAAACTCCGCCTCCTCTTGCGCACGCCTCACACACCCACCGACCTCTCTTCCTTGTCGAACTCCTACCTACTTATTTCCAGTTCCCAGGACGTCTTAAGACCGACCGAGTTGCAGTGTTTCGCGGGTGCCTCCGCCCACTTTGTTCGTGCCTCACCCACCAATAGCAGTTGACCTCCCTTGCGTGGTCGGACTCTATCCTTTTATTCCCGGTCTCCAGGACTTCTGGATACTGAACTTATAAGTTCGGGTAGACTCGGCATACATGGTCGGCACGACACGAGCTGAGGGGGGGACTCCCACACCAACATTCGAACTTTAATCTTTCTCTGACCTCTATTCACTTTTCCGGTTCTCGGAACTTCTCTGAACCGCATTATGGGAATTTGTGATGAACATCCCACTTAAAGGAATTCTTCACGGAAAAACTGTGATTTTATTCCAGCCATAAATCACTTTTGAGACTCATTATCCACGATAAGAATGAAAGAACAGAAAAATTTGCTTTCGTTTTGGTAAAAAATTCGAAAAATCGAAAGGGCTGCTACGCGTTCAAAGTGCCCACGGACGTCTTTCACAAATGCTGGCGACGGGGATGCTTCCACTTGGTTCTTGGAGTGCCTTCACTAGAAACTCTTTCTGGCTTTCTGCTTTATTGCATTCACATCTTACACTTCTACTGCATCATACTCTATCGACTGTTTGCCTCTATTCTCCAAAATCGATCACTTAAGCTTATACTCCATCAGGGTCAACCCTATCGTTGTTTACTCTTTGGAAATTTTTTACGACCCCCCCCCTTCATGGGTGATTTGATACGACCCCCCTTGTATGTGACACTTGTGTAGAGACAGTGTTTACCATCAATATTTATTTCTACGTAAGTCATCAAAGATGAAACTTTAGCAAAATCCACGACAGATATTCATCGCTGCTTGCAAACACGAAAAAATGAGATGCATTCAAAGATATCCGTGTACTCCAAAGGGTTACCAAACTAGGAGATGAAATAAACTGAACCAGTGACCGGAATATTGACAACATTACCTGATAAAAACTTATGAGAAGTCAGAAAAAATTATCGCTCCAATTGAAATACTGAAATCCTTCACGTTCTTCAATTGCAACACAATTTTTACACCCCTCTTTCTAAGGCTATAACTTCCTTCATATTCGAGCTTCTGCGCCGAAGTGATTTGATTTGGAAAATTCAAATTATTCTCTCTCCAACCATGGTAAAAATTCTTCGAAAGTTAATTTAATAAAAATTTAGTACGTTGTTACTTTTTTCTGTGCAAGCGACTTTTTGACCTTCAAACGATCATAACTTCCTTCAAAGTCATTCATTTGGGAAGCTGAACATGTATAATAAACTACAGGATTCAAGCTTTCTAGTCCCGTTGTTACTTTTATTTTGAGGGGTATTCTTCAAGCCATTTTCTCGAAAACGCGAGTTTTCTTAGGTTTCACTGCCCGTAACTTCTTGGAAGACCAATTTTATGTTTAATTAGGATGTGCTAGAAAGCTCCGAGCATGCGCTTGCACTACATCCCTTGCCTTGGTGCGCGCCACGCCTCGGGCGCCCTTCTAATTCGCTGATTCATTTGAAAGCTCATTTAGAGGGAAAGCGTGGTTTATAGATGCTCTAGTATCAGTCATCTTACGAAAACGTAACGTGCTGGCTATTATCCGATATTACCAAGAATCCCACTGTCGGCCACCGAGAGGGTACGACCCCCCTCCAAGCTCAACTGAGTACGACCCCCCGTTGTTACTCGTAACAACGTAGGGTTGACCCTGTACCCCATGTTGATATTACGCCCTTTCAAAGGCAAAGTCGGGATCAGTTTGATGAGTTGTTATGGTTGCAAGCAGGTCAACCCTGCGTTGCGCAAATTCCAAAATTTTTACGACCCCCTTCCTTTTCGGAGGGTATCGGTACGACCCCCGTATTAACTATTATGTCTTTCACATAATTTAATGCTCATCATTGATGTATGGGCAGTCACCAACATGGAGAAGTGGTGGACCGTGGTCAATCCGCGCGCTCTGTCTCGCTCAGAGGAGGAAATCGAGGCAACATGAAGTTTTATTCATTAAATAGAAGGAATTTCCAAATTTTTGCGTAAACCAATACATCATTTTAATCGTAAAGATTTCTACTTTCAAAACCTACCAGGTTTTTTTCTGATCTCTCCAATCCTCTTTATTTTACAATCCTGAAAAATAAATCTTGTAGCAATTCCGTTGCAATCCAAGCCCTCTCCATTCAGAAGGTTATGTTTTTTTTTTGTTTTTTTAGAAGCGGTCTCATGAAACCGGATACCAAAATTTCAAAAATTCAATCAGTTTTAATTCCTTAAAAGTATTTGAAATGTTACGAATGTCTAATATTTCGAAGAAATCGTCGTCCGTTGTTCCGTATTTGTTGCACAAGCGAGTTTCTGACATTCAAACGTTCATAAATTTCTTCATAGCCTACTTTTTACATATTTTCAAGGCTACTCAGAAATTATAAGATTAGAACTATCGAATAAGTGCTAAAACATTTCTGAAGAATCATTCGCTCAAAAAAAGTCCCGTTGTTCCTTTTTTTCCCTTGGCTTTTTGAAACCCTTTTCTAAGACTGCAACTTTGCAAACTCCAAAGGCCCATAACTTCCTTCAAAATCCACATGAGAAGCGGTAAAGACTGTTAGAATCTGCGGAAGACTGCCTCAAGAAAAGTGTAAAATTTCCCTGAAATTCTTTCTTCTGTCCTAATTTCCTAGGGGTTTCTAGAACTCAATTCAGCAAGTTCGCAACACTCTGTTCCGCTTAGATTTGAATTTGGAAGCACCAAAATTTTCTTCGTAGGTTTGTCTGCTCACGGCCAGGGTCAACCGCCCGTTGTGCAAAGAACAACGGGGGGTCCACATTCGGTTGGAACGAAAGCGGAGGGTGTCCTATCTAGATAGAAGGGGCTGGAAAACGGCTTGAAAAATGCCTGCAGTACACATTCACGCTCTTATGTTTTCCAGGAGCTCTGCACCGTGCACCTGTTGGAGAGTCACATAGACAAGAGCTCCATGGGAGCGTTGGAACATGCAGAGCATCATAATTCTCACTATCAGCCGTATCCTTAATACACGGACGGCGCTTTCGCTCGACAGTAAAGGTCAAGATTACAATACAAACTTTGCAACTGCAGAGTGCAACATGGTCTGTCTTCGATGATCGAACATTCCTGAAATTCCAACTAGAACAAAGTGTAGAGCAGTTTATTGGGAAGTGAAACAAGAGTACCATATAACAGTACATTGCAACACGGTACCAACTCCTTCCTTCAGGAAAAATGGAGGGATTTCAAATGCGAGTGCGACTTCTGCCAACAGGCAGGTGCACGGCGTTTTTCCATGAAAACGCCTTCTCTGTCAGCGGCCGTGAGCGGAAAATTTTCCTGAGAATTTCGATGCTTCCAAATCTAATCTAAGCGGAACAAGGTGTAGCGAATTCGCTGAATTGAATTCTACAGACCTTTAAAAAATAGGACAGAAGAAAGAATGAAATTTTACACTTGTTATGAAGTACTCTTCGAGTAGATTCTAACAGTCTTTACCGCTTCTCATCACATTAATTTGAAGGAAGTTATGGGCCTTTGAAGACTGCATAGTCGCGGTCCAGGAAAATGGCTTGAAAAAAATCAAGGTGGAAAAAACGGAACAACGGGACTATTTTTTGAGCGAGTGATTATTTCAAAAGTTTTAGCACTATTCGAAAGCTCTTGTCCTCTAGTTTCTAATTGGCCTTAGACATCTCAAAAAGTTGATTATGAAGAAAGTTATGAACGTTTGAATGTCGAAAACTCGCGTGTGATAAAACGGAACAACGGGATTATTTTTCGAAGTCATTGAACGTTCGTAACATTTCAAATACGTTTTTGGGAAGAGAACAACTTGAATTTTTCAAAATTTTGGTTTGGGGGTCCCCCCGTTTTTTTTTTTTTCCATGAGACTACTTCTGAAAAAATGACCTTCTGAATGGAGGGGTTCAGATCGCAAAGTAATTGCTACAAGGTTTGGTTTTTCAATTTATAAGGTAAGGAAAGTTCTGCTTGGAGTTTGTCATCAACACCGATCCACTCCTATGTTATGACTAAGAAATGAGATATTACCCTTCCCTGTCAAAGACAAGCCCGGGATTAGACCGCCTAGTAGAAGGATACCGTGAGGCTAGTACCTCAAGCTTCGCTGCACAAATTGCGCGATTAGGGCCCTGATCCTTACGGGCCTCTACCATCGACTCTCGTCACAATGCTCCCCAAAGGTTAATGGGGAGATCAGCATGCTCTCTCAAAGAGCGTGCACTCTCGCGTGTTTTGTCTCACCCTGTCTCGCATTCTGGGGGTTAAGGTCTTAATTTCAGCGCCTTCAATGATTTTTTCCCTTCTTTCCATTTTCATTCCATTCGTAGCTCGGCCATCATTGCGAAGCGCTCTTACTCACTAGTTTTTCCCCAGGGCTTGCCTTCCAGCGCCGCGATATCAAGGAGCAGCCCTGGCATTGAGACTTGGTTTCAAGGCTCTTCTGTTTTGTTCCTATGCAGTTTGAAAATGGCGTTTAGCACCAACCTTTTTGACAATGCCCAACGATTCCCAACATTTTCTTCATCGGGTTCATATGACAACCGGATATGTGTGAGAATAGGCCAGAGGAGAAGGCGCTTAGGGCTTGGGGTTTTTGAAGTCTCTAAATTGAACTATACTTAATTTTATCCGACTCAGAAGGTGTCGAATACGTCCATTCTGTAGACAGGGTGAAAATCGTGTCGAGGAAATAACCGCCTCTTTACGACCCCCCTCCAAAACATGGACTCTGATACGACCCCTTTTTGTCCTCTGCACATCCGGTTTCATATCAAAAAATGCTAGTTTCAGATGTGCGAGAGGGACGCAGCGCCGCTGCCACGCAAATGCGGCTTGATCCAAATGCTAGATTCAATTCTGCTCAGATTAGGTTCTCCTTCTTTCCTTTAAAGACATTTAACCTTTGCCACATTGGCCGGAAAGTAGAACATTGAAGGAGGTACTGCCCCTACACAGTTGAACAGTCTCGCGCTCCAGTATAGCGGCGCTAACTACCCGCGATCGCGTCGCGCGCTGTGCCTAGAGCGCGCTAGTTGGAAAAATCGTCAAATGTACCCCCTATTTAAAGGACTATAACTTTCTTCATTGATAACCATTTCAGAAAGTGAAGGCAGCTTTTGAATGCACAAGACTTCTAGTTTCTAAATTGTGCTGAGCGTTTTTCTAAGCACGCCTATTCTCGAGAGTGGGAGACGTCGAGAAATTGTCGAGGAAATTGAAATTTACATGCGAGTTCCCACTCTTTGGAAGACAGTAGCTGTCTTCATTGGCAATGCTTTGAAAATCGGAGGAAAGCGTTGTAAAGTAGAAGATTTACGCTTTTTGATAGGTGCTCCAGTTGTTTCGAACGCTTTCTAGTTCGCGAGAAATCTGCGTCGAGGAAATGTCAAGGAAATTTTCGAAGCCACTCGAAAACTCTATTACTCCCTCGCCGTAGTAGGGAACTTCTTTGAACACCTTCAAAATACTTCTGTACACGTCAGTTCGATGGAGTAAATTGAAAATGATGCACTTGGCGCAGGATCCATTCCGTTCTTGTATGCGCCATGCAGTGACCCCACTCGGAGTCATTGGGAAGGTGTTTTGTCCTAGTGACGACTTGCTTAAGCACACCAAAAGATATTTCCAGTATTAACTAATTAGGATAACTCTTGTGGTCATAGTGATGTCTGATCATTCCTTTATTCAAATCGCTTCCTTTCCAACCCGTTCTGATGAATGACACGCTTGCGGTTGCAGGATCTGATGATGCCAAGAAGGCTGCGAATCTGCCTGTTTTGAACTTTCTACCAAGATGCTGTTCCTCCACTAAGTTCTCGAAGCATGTACATCATTCTAGAGTAGATACTCGCTGCCCTTTCCCTACGATTCTTTTGCAGGACGCGTTGCCTTCCTATGCCATACTGATCACTACGAACCAAACCAACAACCACTTTCCATTTAATTTTAATTCCAGACAGTGTAAGATATTATTTGCATTAGGCTAACTACAACACTTGTGAAACTAATGATGACAGCAAATAAGTGGCAGCAGCACCGTTGTGTCCGTTGATGAACCTTTTGATTACGACCCCCTCCCAACTCTCATCGGAGCAAATACGACCCCCTGTCGAGGATTTCCTCGACCGTTATTCACCCTGTCTGTAGAGCTGTAGCTCCATCTTTGATAGATTCCTGTGAGCCATCAAAAGGCGTATTGTAATGTGTTGTATTGTGAGATTCAGGATGGATTAGACAGGAAAAATGATATTTAGTGGTATATAGTACAGTATTGGTTTGTCTACATGGCAAACAATCGCACAAAGGGGCAATGTATCGGGCAACCTAGTACTACCTTCTTTGAACTTCTGCCTCGACAGCCCTCCACTAGACAGAATCCTTTTTTCGCAGATCTCAGAATGCAAGAAGTACCCCAGTAACTGTTTTTATGAGCAGGACGTATTTGACCGCCATGATCATCACCGATGAGGAATACTACGAGGACAGAATCAACTATTTACTGTCAAACTCGGACGAATTCCTCGCGTTCGGTCGCCCTATTTCATCAAAGATCGTTCATATTGGTGGAATTACAATGCTAGAAGCCGCTCCATTATCAATGGTAACATACAACAATCAATTAACTTCAATCCGTCATGACACTTTTGAGCATTCTTTGGATTATTCTAGGAATTGCGGCACATTCTGGAGCAAGCCAAAATGGGAGTGGTGTATATTTCCTTTGGCTCTAATGCGCCAACCAAGAAAGTGAGAACAGAAGACTTTGTTGTAGTTGAAGTAAGATCTCGAACTAGGGGCGCTTGATTAGATCGCATTCAGATGCCCAAGCACTTCCGCGAAGCAATAGTTAAAGCGGCGGAAATTTTCAAATATTATGAGTTTATATGGAAAGTCGACGAAGGCGACGCGATACAAAGCATTCCAAATTTGCACACATTCAGCTGGGTTACTCAAGCAGCACTTATAGGTGAGCGGTTGATCTTTTATAATAAAAGTTGGCTATGATAGGAGCACACGGGGCTATGGGGTCAATCTCTGACGGCCAAATCCTACTCTCTGATTTATATCATCATCATCATACAACCATCAACGAAACACTTCATCGTTGCCTCGGCCATCAGTTCTACGTTCGGTGAAAAGAGTTATTTCCATAGGACGGGGCCAACCTGTGACATGGTCAGTACATAGGTGAGTAGCGTCTGCTGACTTGTAATCAGTTGTAGGTCGACTCCTATTTACCTAGCCTACTCCTCATAACTTCATGAAAACACTACAAACAGGTTTCACAAGATGCTGGGTTGTGAACAAAACTTTCGCCCCAGGCGGGACTAGAACCCGCACCTCTCGCTTTCCGGGCAAGTGCGCTACCAGTTACGCTACCGGGGCACCATTTCATCCCAACTCAGCTTTTCATGGTATACGTACCATAGCTTGTCAGCACTCACACGTATAACGTGTTGAGCCGGTTAGCCGATATCGGCAATGACCGCGAGGCTGAAAGCTTTAGCAATGAATTTTGACTTGTTTTTGTTTGTTAACTGCTGTTTTTGGCCGCAGTTCGCCTTGCGAATGTTTCACAAGAATGCTGGGTTGTGAACAAAACGGAAAGCGAGAGGGCGGGTTCTAGTCCTTTCTGGGGCGAAAATTATCCAAGCTAACAGAACGGAATCAAATGTCAAAATTATGCATGCCAGGACCGATTTTGAAGAAACTTCTCGACGAAATCTGGTTCCCTTGTTTATTATTTTGTTTAGTAAGCTTCCCAAAACGCAATAACGCACAGTTTCCCAAGAGGGTGAAATATAATACCCAACCAATTTTCTTCCTTAGTCTCATGGCCACCTACACTGTTTTAGCTCATCCAAGACTGCAATGTTTTGTGTCACATGCTGGACTGAATAGTGTTATGGAGGTGACGAGAAATGGGAAGCCGTCGATTTTGGTGCCAATCTTCGCTGATCAAATACGGTTTACTATAGTCTATTATATTAATCCAAGAAATCTGTGCAAAGAAAGCTATACACTTATTACAGTTCCAGTTCTTTGCAGGAATGCGCTATTCGTTGAAGCGAAGAACACAACGATTGTAATCACAAAGGAAGAATTCAACAGTGATACATTCGCAGCTGCTCTTCAGAATGTGTTGAATGATAAAAGGTGGGAAGGAGCGAGAAAAATGCACTCTAAATCCGACGAATTAGATGCCATTTCATGAAATTATATCCGCCGGAAAACTAGAATACTCCTAAAATGCATGAGAAAGCTTGGGACTTGTCGCGATTGGAGCAAACAAAGTGTTGCTCGAGGTTATTCCCATGCTCTTTAGAGCATGAAAGATTACTGCTGCAGATCTGCTTAGTATGCATGTGTCAAGCGAAGCGTCTATTCATGTCAATTGGAGGAAATCCCAAAGCCTCAACCGCGTGCAGTCTAGGAATCGGTCATGAATTTTGAATTACGAATGTGGTTGGATCATCCCTCGACACTATATCATACAGCCTGTTCATACAGTTGCTAACAGATGCGATTTTCCTCTCCCTTCGCCTTTTCATATGAAAGGGCCTCGCAAGCACGGCGTGCTGTGAAGAATGGTGGATGTGCTCCAAAGTTGGACTTCCCTATAAATTAGGTCGGTCAACAGTGTTCGCCATTTTGGGCGCTTTATTCGAAACACCATAACAATTATGAGACACAGCATTTGTCATGAACTATATACCATCGTGTGTACTGTAGCATTACCAGCATTGTTCACGCGAAAGAAGTATTCTGATGGAAATATGAATTGTAATACTCGAAAACTGTCGGTTTTCTGATCCAGGATCCCTTTGGTCTCGAGGCGATCTTTCCGCGAGATAACGGAGAGCGAAGAAGTGGCACGTCATTGAAAGCAAGGGTCAGGATCAGTACGTTGCACTAGCAATATCACCTGAATACGGAAGTGTAAATGGACTAGAAGAGGAAAAAGAAATTTTCCAGAGGCGGAGAAAATATCAAGCTTTTTGCTCTACGCTGTGGAGATGTCTAATCGTATAAAGCAGACAGTGAAGTAAGAGAAGATGTGAGTTGCGGAAAGGGAAAGCAACTTTGAGAAAGTACAGCTGGTCAACAATACGCCACTGAGAAGAGATGGAACGATGGGCGATTACGGATTGACGGGGCGTCAACGGCACCCGAAATCCGAAATCGAAAGCACTCAGCGCTTCAGTGAGGCCGCATGAGGTGTACATTTGTCGCAACCTGTACAACTGCAGACTTGCATTTCCACCTACGGGAAGGGACCTTCTCAGTCCTTAGTGAGTCTGAGCCTTACCGTTGTCTCGAAAGATTGTATAATTCAGCAGTAGGCAAACAAAGAAAGATCCGAACTCGTTCCCAAAAAATATTACACGAATTGTTTTGCGATATGTCACTTTGGCATCACACAATAGGATTCAACCTGATCTGTTCCTTTGACGGCGCAGGACTCGTTCAGTTTCTCGTGCATGCTGCTCAAATCTTTTCGAGTCCTCTCTCGTCGACTGATCTGATTCTTGGTTGTGTAATGGAGTAGCCCTACGGCAGATCACCGAGTTTTATACTACGAGTAGTTATCCTTGCTTCCGATTCCGTTTTTCCGAGGCAGGTCATTCCCGTCCGTATTTGACGACCCTTTCATTAGCAACCCTTCATCATTGGGTAAAATGGTCTCCAGAACAGTTTTTCTATCAAATTCTCGCCATGGCGGTTTGGCGATGCGATATAACCACGGTTCAATCTCTAATCTGAAATATTGTTGTAGAGGTAGCTGAATCTGAAAGGGAACTCGTATTCAGATGATAGAAGGTTAGAAACACTAGAGCTTATCAGATACAGTAGAATTTTTGAAAATTCACCTCTC
>MU868583.1:101329-122548 GCA_036418205.1 Ostertagia ostertagi
ATATACGACTGCGCAAGCAAACAGTGCCATTTTTGCTTTCTCTTCTGTGCTCATAATGTATCACTTATAAATGAGCATAGCCTTGGAAGTGGAAATGCTACAGTCATACGCTCTCTACCAACGTATTGGTTTCAAGCTTGAAAGCAATTGATCAAATAGATCTGCTCACCTGTTTCGAAGTGAGGTACAAAAAGTCACCTTGTCAAAAAGTGTTCCTCCGTGACTGTCGGAGTTCTTTGTTGTATTGACCCAGAGTACGGATTCCGTCCAACGGCAATGCTCTGAACCATGCTCAGAAACTCCCTTTTAGCTTGGTATTCGATGAAACTTGTTAGCGACTCTAAGCATATTGCTGACAATAACCAGTTTAGTTTCTGTGGGATGCGTCGATTGAAAGTGAACAAATATGTTCTCACAGCTTGGCTTGCGGCACCACCGGGTTCTTACTGTATCTCGCAGTGCCTGGACTTGAACATTCAAAAGTGGTAGCCAATCCACCACGGGTCTTTCCAGTGTAAATATTAGGTTCTCTGACTGCTTATTCAGGAAGTCGGAACAAATATCCATTTCTTCCTGAGTTCAATATGATAAGACAGTTATGGATGTAGGGTAATACATTGGGTTGGTCTCATAATTTCCGGTTGAATTTCAACACTTTGATTTCCCCAAATATGATTGTGAAAAAAATAAACAAAAAGTGCCGAGGTGGACGCACAAGGGGCTGTCGCGAACGTGTTAAAATTGTCGCAAGGCATCATCGTTGGGTTTGGTCATTGATTATTTTGATTCCCACTTAATTATCCCGTTGCGTTTGAGCTTCTGAAACATCCTGGCTGAAGGTCCTGATGTGTTCTTCAACATATCAACTTATTTCGATATGAAGCTAACTTGAATGAAGAAAATCGAATTCGAACCAAAATCGGCCGAGAATCATGAGACATCCTGAAAGAATTGGGCCAGTTCAGTACGGGCTTCTCCAATTTCAAAATGAACGCTATGGCTAGCACCGGCGCTAGTCGGTGCCCTAGCCAGGCCCCTTAGCTGCTTATAGTACTCGCCCGACCACGTAAAATAGGAACATTTGAGGCACTCTGCCGAGATCGTCATTACTTGCGTGACAACGACTCAGTACAGATAGACATAAGGTTCACGCTCGCAAAGTAACCGGAGAAGCTGTCCCGGGATTGTATTGAGAAGCAAGATATTTTGTCCGTAGGCTATCCAATACTGCCAACAATGGGTCTAGCTTTGAGTACCATATTCCGGTATTTGCCTACAGTCCACGAGAGAACACCTTCCGACAAGGTTTGTGTTTACCTTCGAACGAGAGGGGATCTATCCGATCCAATATACATCAAGATGATGTAAGGATTGTCGAAATACCTCCACGCCCCCTCAAAAGGCACTTTGTTTGCTATCGACTCTACAATGCCGTATGCGATACTCCTAACTGTGTGGTATGCCTTATGGAAAGGAAGGCGACTGCATGAAGATGGGAGTGACTACTGAATACGTTCAGAGTTGTAAAAGGGAGTATATGGGAGAAACAGGCCATCCCCTGTGCGTTTGGCATTTTTTAAGGCACATCTGGATGGGCTGAGTAGATCACAAACTAATTCCACCCTTGGAAGGTCATTTGGCTCATCGTTTGGCGTTTCAGTGTCCATATTGGCGCTGGAACCCGAGATCGTGGCGCGCAAGACGCTGGAAGCATTTTGGATCAATGCTAAAGACCCTCAAATGAACAGGAAGGAGGAGTGTGTGGCCATAACCCGCGAACTCGCGCCATTAATCGACTTTGTATCCTTTGATCTACTAGGAGGTCGGTGGAAGGTATATTTGCAACATATTAAAGTAGTACGAGGGCGGTCTTTCCTCCTGTCTTAGCGGCGGAGTCGAAGGTAAGCAGTCCCATGCCTCTATCGATCAATACCTTTGAAAGTTTCTAATCTAGTGAAAAGTCTTGAGTTCTTGAGGCGTTTGACGAGCAAGTTACATATGCTTTTGACCATTTCAGGCCCTGACGAAGGCGACGAAGCCAGAAACGTAAGCCTAAAAAAGCTCAGTCATGAAAGGGTTGAAGGAATTATGTCTACTGAATTATATAGAAAACTACATATTGATGCAAATTTGTTAAAAAACATGGGCACATGTGCACGCGACGGCCTGTCGTCAACATATTAAAATAGGATTCATCGGTACACCTGCCTTAGGCACTCTCACCTTTGGAGTATCTGAATCCCGTATTCCCCTCTGCACTTGCGTGTATAGGGTTACTCCTAGCATCGTCCTCTCGACAGCGCGTTGGATAACGCTGACCGCATGCTCGTCCTGCCTGCGCAGAGTCCAAGTTTCTGAGGCGTGGTTTAAGGCAGGAAGGACTGCAGAATCGATTTTGCGATGGCCATTGGACCAGAGAGTTGCCGACTGGGTCTCTCAACACCTGGACGACCGCCGGCCCGATGGTCAGACTTCTTCACGAAAGCTCTGAACGAAAGGAATGAAGGACTTCGTGTCCCTCGAGCAAGGAGGATCCACTGGACCACTCTAGCACGCGACAGGGACGAATGGAGACGTTGCTGGCGCCCGCTCGAGCAAATCGACGATCAACGGGACGACAGGTGACACAGGTTATACCTACCTCTAGGACAAAAGTAACTTTTATACGATTGATTTGATATGATTTGTCGCTGTAACATATCACGATGGAATTCCTATCATACATGGATTCAGCGTTACACTTTGGGACAGCAGGCGACTGGCAAGAAACAAAAGCAGAAATTGGTACAAGGAGATGAAACTTCTTTTTGAGACGGTGGCCACGCTGAAAGCTTGGGAAGCTCATGATCAGCCTGTTAAAGGCACACGCTCCTCAATAGTGTTTGCGAGCATCAAGGATCACAATGCATGTGTTGCAACGTCCACAAAGAGGAAGCCAATTTTTCTTTGTGGATCCACTTCCATGTTCCTTGCACCATCTGACGGTCCCCATACAGATGTCATGCCACAATGCAGCGTAGGATTGCATTGCTCAGAGTGCGGTGATGTGCCAGCAAATGCTGCCTAAATTGGCCATTCGCCCATTTGGCAAAATGTGACCATCAGCGGCTGTTACAGTTTATCATGTCCACATGCACGCTGAACAGTGCACCATACCCAACTGGAGGTCTTCGCCCTTCTTCTTTCACTAATGATTTTCGTGTGAAGTTATTCGTTGATTGGTTGTTGGTCATGCTGCAATGAACAGTAATACCGCAATGCACCGTAATTGCTTGAGTGACGTTTAGCTACCTATGCTAACTTGCGCTTAGTTGCTAAAATGTTGTGCTGAATAACACCTCGTCCTTAAGTTATGCAATTCAGAGTATAATGCACGTGTACTGAAAATAGTGTACTAAACCACTCAAAATGTTAAAGTATTCCAAGAGTGGCTTCTACGGCAAACACAGGGAGAAAATTAATCATTTTTATTTTTTATTCGAGATATTTTTCGGCAAAAGAATCTGCACGTGTAGTACAATAATTAATATGAAAGATAATAGAAAAACTGTTAAGAAAGCAACAACATCTACACTATAATACTGTATTGTGTTCAAATGCTTTCCATAGTCGAGATCATAAATCCGGCCGTGCCGAATGGAGAATTCGACAGTTCTAAGCACTCTATCTCTCACCGAAAATGGTTTGTTCACCATAAGAGATGCCAAGCGCTCCGCTCCGCTGGGAGTAACTGAAAGGGATTACATGGATGGTGAACAAGAATATTTTATTTGCGCCACCTTGCTGACCACAACTCGCTAGAAATCTTGTCTTGAGGGATAGAAATAACTGCTTTTCTAATCTGTTGGCTGTGACATGAGTGTTGTAACAACTGTTCAAAATGTTGCTAGTTCAGTTAGTTCCGCAGTGGTATTTTCGACCTCCTTAAGATGAGGAGTCAATGGGCAAAGTTTGAAGGAGTTCAACCACTTTAACCACCGGTTTAGAACTTCCTCTCATGGATTTTGAGAGGACGTATGTAATTCGATAAATTTTTTGCGTTTTTCTCATTCTCACTCACCTCTTATCACCAAGAACTTTTTCGAGAGCAGCTGCAAATGTATCGCGGCTGAATTCTTCTTTTGTTATTACAATCGTTGTATTTTTCACTGCAGTAAACCGCGCGTTTCTGAAAAAATGGTAAATGTGTCATGATCATCTTCGCACAGTTTTTACAAGTATGAAGTTTTGCAAAGCAGACCTTATTTCATCAGCGCAAATCGGCACCAGAATTGACGGTTTTCCGCTTCTTGACACCTCCAAAACACTATTCAGTCCTGCATGTGACACGAAACATTGCAGACGAGGATGACCTAAATAGCAGTTGGGTAGGCATGACACTGGAGAAGAAAATAGGAGTAGCGTGAGATGTTGCGATGTTGGGGCATCGTGTGCTAATTATGTGGAATTTTAGGATGTTCAGAAACACAGCATGTTCCTTCTATCTTCCGCTAAGCGGTCTCTTTGGGCGCCGCACTAATATAGTAAATAAGTAATATATACTTATAATATGTCTACTATACAACATGCATATCGTTGTTGAACCCACTGCGATTGGTTCGAAACGGCTTCGAGGCTCAAAGTAAAGGTGTTGAAAAAAATTTGTGGGTGTACTCACCATCAACAGTCAATACCTTAGAGGTAGCGTAACGCACTCTCACAATATTCGGTTTAACATGAGATTTTGCAGTAAACTAGGGCGTGGAAAACTCAACAACAAGAAGTTCCCCTTTTGCACAATTTCCTGCAGAAATTTCGGTCAATAAATTTCTTGTATCATCTGCAAATGGTGTTTTTAATGTGCCACACACAGCAGGTTGCTCACAAGTTGTTCCTTTGGGAGTGTCGCTCTGATCCAATGTCCATACCAGGGTGAATACTAGCCGAGGAAATTCTTGACAGGGCTCCCATAAGAGGTGGGGGTTCGTAATCACAAGGTTATCAAAGCACACAACGGTGCTGCTGCCACTTATTCGCTGTCATCATTAATTTCACAAGTGTTGTAGTTAGCCTAATGCAAATAATATCTTACAACTGTCTGGAATTAAAATTCAAATGGAAAGTGGTTGTTGGTTTGGTTCGTAGTGATCAGTATGGCATAGGAAGGCAACGCGTCCTGCAAAAGAATCGTAGGGAAAGGGCAGCGAGTATCTACTCTAGAATGATGTACATGCTTCGAGAACTTAGTGGAGGAACAGCATCTTGGTAGAAAGTTCAAAACAGGCAGATTCGCAGCCTTCTTGGCATCATCAGATACCTGCAGCCGCAAGTGTGTCATTCATCAGAGTTAGAAAGGAAGCGACTTGAATAAAAGAACGATTAGATATTAGAAAGAGTTACCTTACCTAGCCAAAACCATAAACAACTTTTAGTATGCTCAAGCAAGTCGTCGTGTAGACAAAATTCCTTCCAAATGACTCATATTCCTTCCAAATGAGCGTTCACTGCATGGCACATACCAGAACCGAATGGATCGGCACCAAATGTATCATTTGCTATTCAAATGACGTGTACAGAAGCATTTTGAAGGTGTTCAAAGAAGTTCCCTACTACGGCGAGGGAGTAATAGAGTTTTCGAGTGGCTTCGAAAATTTCCTTGACATTTCCTCGACGCAGATTTCTCGCGAACTAGAAAGCGTTTGAAAAAAACTGGAGCACCTATTTGAAAGCGTAAATCTTCTACTTTACAACGCTTTCCTCCGATTTTCAAAGCATTGCCAATGAAGACAGCTACTGTCTTCCGCAAGAGTGGGAACTCGCATGTTAATTTCAATTTCCTCATCTACTCCTCAGTGTCTAGAACTCTCAAGTGCTTGAAAAAAAAGACTCACTGGAATTCAGAACTAGAAGCGCATTCAGAAAGCTGCCTTCACTTTCTGAAATGGTTATCAATGAAGAAAGTTATAGTCCTTTAAATAGGGGGTACATTTGACGATTTTTCCAACTAGCGCGCTCTAGGCACAGCGCGCGACGCGATCGCGGGTAGTTAGCGCCGCTATACTGGAGCGCGAGACTGTTCAACTGTGTAGGGGCAGTACCTCCTTCAATGTTCTACTTTCCGGCCAATGTGGCAAAGACTAAATGTCTTCGAAGGAAGAGAGAAGCTAGTCGAGCAGAAATGAGTTTAGCATTTAACCCATAACGGACGGCGTGCGCCACATGGTGGCGCACGATTATTTCTTTTGTTTTTGTTACTAGCAATCTTAATATACCCATATATACTCTCAGCAATGTGGAATAACATATCTTCCCAGGACCTGGACGGCTGGATTTTTGACAAACCTACAATAAATTTTACATACATTTTGTCTTAATTTACATAAGTTTACTATTTGATGGGTGGCTTACCCATGGTTCACACGTCCCGAGACCCCTTCCCCTAAATATAGCCACATCCTTGCTCGGGGTTGTTGTTCCGCATTTTTCGATGATGTCACCTACAGCTTCCATTCATTCTTTGCACCCTAGTTTTAGAGCGGAAAGGCGGGTTACGAAGTTGTCGTCAACGGAAATCTCTTCTTTTGGATGATGAGATAAGGACACTACTTTTGCCCGTCTTAACCCTGCGAAGCATTTGTGTGGCAGCGGCGCTGCCTCCCTCTCGCATGTCTGAAACTAGCATTTTTTGATATGAAACCGGATGTGCAGAGGACAAAAAGGGGTCGTATCAGAGTCCATGTTTAGGAGGGGGTCACGAAGAGGCAGTCTTTTCCTCGACACGATTTTTACCCTAGATCAGACTGCTTTCGGAGTACGACTCGACCTTCGGACGGGACGTGCGGCCCTCAGAGTCAACTATCTCTGATAGAATAGCTTCTGGTGTCATCATTTACAATTTATTGCCAGCTTTTGTACTGATAACCTAACTCGCACAACCAGACACAAGAAGTGAGCACGACTAGGTCGAGGAGAAGGCACTGAGGCAACTTAATGTGCACTCTAATAACCAAAGCGTTGAACGACTTCTTCTAGAATTTATCGGAATGTGTTTGTTGTTGGAAATACACGTACATTTCATCACACATTCACAATTAATATCAGCTTAGAGGTGAGCCCAAGAAATGCAAACGAAGTCATGGTGAAACTGAGAACTTCAACATAATTACTACGAGCTTTACTTAGATCTTCCTCTGCTGGTGACGACAGTTGAATTCTTGATTCAAAAAAGGTAAGAAGGGAGCAAGGAGGTATCGTGCAACGTTCGCAATGAAAGCCAGTGTGGGTCTTCCATCACTTTCCGAGCCCTTGGAAATGAAATGAAGAGTAAAATGCGGAATTTTTCCTGGTGCTGACTGAGAATCAGCAAAGCCGTGTCCCGACATCCTTTTGCACAACACGATGACTGTTTCCCGAAGACGCTGCCCTGTGTGACAGAAAGTCAGATTTAAAGGCAAGATTCGGGATAAAATAGGTGTGGAAAAGCGTTCAGTTATGAAGCTAGAGGTGGGAGGTGGTCTGGAAAAGAGAAGGAAAGCAAACGAAACCACCGATTACGCCCCGCACAGAGACCTCCCCTATTTCAGCCGCATTCCACCTTGGGATAGAGAAGGGCGCGTTGGACGAGTTTCACGAACCTAACTCTAGTTGCTCCAGTGCCAATAACATTGGGTCGCAATGGGACCGCTGCCTCAAATGCGCCCGCGCTTTTCAAGCAGCGCCACGTGGCAACCGACAGCGGAGGGTGGGGCTTGCGGACGAAGGTGTGAGTTGCGGGTCGGACGAGCTCCTTGCGCCTTTGTCGCGCACTTTCAAGCGGCAAAAGGGCGCGGCATCAACGCTTACGACTTCTGGGATAGAACAAGCCAGCGCGTCTGCTCCCGGAACGTGCCTTCAAGACAAGCAGAGGTATCGTGTTCACAGCGATTAATCTACATAAGAACTTTGCCCAAAGATGCGTCAAGGCGAAGTGGTGACGGTAACTATTTGCTGGTCTTCCTCTAGTTTCCTCAAATAACTTGCCGAACTAGGTAGACTTGTTCCAGCATTAGTTTTTAGTACACCATTAAACACTAGGCAAGCTGCAACTTCTGATGATGCTATTCCCTTAATGGACGAATTCACGATCAGAGGGAAAATCGAATTAGAATACAGTACTCTCCTATCGTACCAACCGAGTTGAAGTAAACCGTCGACCGTTGGGGACCCCATCCCCTCCCCAACATTCAGCATACGGTCCCAGCCGAAACGCCAAAAGGGCTGGTTTGCTTACCTCTTTTGCTTGTGTAGGAGCAGGTGTACTGATGGAGCCTGGACAGGATGCGGCGTGAACATGCCGCTCTTCAATCTAGCATTTCCTCAAACCGATCCAGCCGTTTTTCAGGATTTGAGGCAGATTTGGTGTCTACTAGGCTTCAGCTTTATAAGCTAAAGAGGTACCCTGAAGGCTGGGAAATTTTTGCAATAAACTGATGGAATGAAAGTTTAACAGGACCATCGCCTCTCCCTTAGATAGTCACAACTTCCTCCAGAACAAACTCTGTGCGGCGACCGAACACGAAGTAATCCATGTAATTTTATTTCTAAAAAGTGCTGAAGTTTTTCCAAAGAGTTCAATTGTTTAGAAAATATCTCACTTTAAAGGACGAATTCACGATCAGAGGGAAAATCGAATTAGGAAGAATTCACCTGGTTGAGGGACCCGCGGAGCTCCTAAGTGTGCGAACTGAAGCACAATTTGCACAGGAGGAGTTGACCTCGTTGACCTATTAAGGTTCAATCCCGGCGCGGCTGGTCAGTGCACGCCCACCGATCATCTGATCACTCGCCGCAGGTCTATACGTGGCGAGTGATTAGATAGGTGAGAGAGCGTAGTGTTGAAGAGAGGCACAGCGATGAGAGTCGCATCAATGCTCAAATCAACGGGCAAGGAAGGGGTCCCATTTCTCGGGTTCTGGGCCGTTTCTCATGGTTTTTCCTTCTTTCGTGTACCACTCACCATCGCTAACAAATTTGAAATGGGTTGCCTTTCAGCGTGAATTCGTCCTTTAAATGTGGGCTGATACTCATCCTGACAAAGTGCATCTACCGCTTGTACTGATGGGTGGAGCAATTAACCAGTTAGCTTTGGACTACGAAAGTTTTGTCATGCTCTAGAAACTCGACGGATCTCTTATACACGAATCCTCGCCTATGTGTTTCATCTGCATTACTCTGCGTTCTTCAACAACCAAAACGGGAGAAACAGCTCTGAGGCATCATCAGCTCTGGGAGCCTTTCAAGTTGATTGAATAATTAGCCTTGTTTTTCGTTGATATAAAACAGTGTAGACCCCATCCATTTCACATTGTTCAGTTGGATGCTAGAGAGGAGTTTTGGTGAGAAATATTAGTCTCGTTCCTTCGCAAAGAAAATGGCTAAATCAGTGACGTAATGCAAGCGACAGACAAATTATGAAAATAGCTGCAACCAATGCACTGCATTGCGCCTTGTGTACAAGCTCTGTTGTCGACTTGGGCTTTTCCGAAATTGCATTCAAACACATCTTTAGCATTTGCACTACGAATCCACCTGAAGGCATTCGTTTTTAGGCATTTTTTTTCGTCAATCGTTTTTGAGTCTCGCTCTTATGGAATAGTAAAAATGGATGACCAGGTTCATAAGGACCGACCCGTGACGATCAGTAGCAATGGTATACCCTTTGAAACTACTTCCTTCATTATCCGCTCCCTGTGATAACTCTTTTCGAGGCTCAAGAAGAGGCAAGCATTTCCACTGACTAAAAAGCAGCCAGGCGTTGAGCTGTAATTGGTTATATGGTGTTGACAAAGAGCCTTGACTTGAGTTATCAATTCTGGATTGCCCTTCACTCTCCGTGGGCCAACTTATATCAGAGAAGGTCAAAGGCTTACCTAAAAGAGCCGCCTGAGCAACCCAGCTAAATGTGTGCAAATTCGGAACACTTTCTATCGTATCGCCCTCATCGAGTTTCCATATGAAGTCGTAGTTTTCGAAAATTTTTACCACTTCGATTATGGCCTTTACGAAAGTACTTGGGCATCTGAAATACAATTAAATCAGTGAGGCATCTTTGAATTTCAGGGCTCATCACTACTCAGCTTCAACATAATCAGTAACTTCACCTCCTTCGTTGGTACAACAGAGCCGAATGAAATGTACACCACACCGATTTTCGCCTGCTCAACAATTTTTCGTAACTCCTAGAGTAATTCAGAAAAGGAAACCGTTACAAGAGAGCTCCCTTTGATGAATCACCTCTGACAACGGAGTGGGTCCCAGCAGCGTAATACCACCAACGTGAACAATTTTCGGTGATAAAGGGCGCCCAAACACTAGGAATTCGTCTGTGTTTGACAGTAAATAGTTGATTTTGCTCTTGTAGTATTCCTCATCGGTAGTAACGCCATGATGGCGAAATACATCCTATAATAATTGATGTACTTGGCATGTTCGCACTACAAAGCGTAGAAGAATGAAAGTGATGAATGAATGAAATTGTGGAAAAAACTCATGAATATACTGGTTGAAGGCTATTGACACGATTACATTAAAGGCCTTGACAGACTGTTGTGAGTTCATACCGTTACCGAAAAATGGGTACAATCAGTGTTATGTGTAGTTTGAGTAGATGGACCAGAAATATCGACTTCTGAGTAAGATGCCTACTTCTAGTATTTTACGCAAACTATCCAAAATAGTGCGATAAAATACATCTCCGACCCTTCGGATCTCCCCTTTCGATGTGATCAGAGCGTAGATGTAGATAAATAGAAATATCAGCGTTGCTCAAGGAAAAGCCCAGCTGCTGCGAGAACCGTTTTCTTCTGGCATTCGAAATAAGCAACAGAATCTGAAGTCCAACTTGTGAGCGCGAAACCTCTCAAATCTATTTGATAACCTAATAATTGCTGCAGTGATAAATGTATCATGCATGTCACTTTGCTAAAAAATTAGAAACTGTAACAAAGATAAAATATTGATGACTTAGAGATGGACCGAGGACTTGCTGTACTAATTACTGTTAGAATCATTGCTTCAGGGTGATAGTATTTCATTCTAAAAAGATGGCAAGAATAGTTAGGAACACGCATGATTTCCGCGATGTAATGCAGCGAATCGAAAAGTGCAGCCCTTCTGGTTTAACGGCAGTGACTCTGACAACTCATGAATTGAAATAATGACAACAATTGTGCAAGATGTACGCGGCACCGTAAGCGAGAGCCCCATGCTCCGCCTTTTGTCTGCAAGGGCTGATTAATGGAGGCCGAAGCAACAACAATCAGCAAACCAATGGCACAAAAGTACGGCTGTGCAAACGAGCATCGGTTAGGTTTGGTCAAGTTCTAGAGCGCTATTCATTTTATCTAGTTATTCCCCTAGTACGATCTATTGTGAGCACCTTGTTCTTTGTGCACACTGAGTTACCACACCAGCCTGGAGAGGGTTGCTCTGGAAAGCTATCACAGTTATTTGCTAGACCGATGTGCTATTGCGAAATCGGGAAAAGTTCAGTTTGGAGAACAAATTGTATTCAATCTCGTTGGAAGTTTACGCAAGACAGTCTAGCAAAAATAATGGTAACAAGATGAAAACGTCGTTTTAAAACAAAACGGTCAAAAAAACCTAAACAATACTCATTTTTATAGAACCTTGATGGAAAGTAACGAAATAGAAAACTCGTCTAAGGCTCGTGCACGCATCACCTTTAGGTAACCGCAAGTTAAGTAAAGGATCCCGTTACGTTTTACCGGCATTCTCGCTTTGTTTGCGAGCACTCACAACCTAGTGAGATGTCCAGCAGTAGAGCGTCTTCGTGGCCATTCGTTTGTTAGAGCGTTGGGTTTGATGGACTTCGAGCGATTCTTGCATTGTTTGTTGACCAGCTAGGTCAGAAATGTGTTGAACTCGTGAGTCCTAGCTTTGTATGATAATCGATAGAACCACCGTCACTGAATGAACGATGTCAATCTGTATCGTTAGCACAGATCCTGTTGCACTGTTTGTTTGAAATCGACTCGACTGTGGGCCAGCTTCCTCTTCTTCTTCTTAGCGTTGTTGTCCAACTCTTGTCGGGTACGCTTTTTCCACCAATTTCAGCTTTCTGGGTCGGCCTCTTGGACGTGTACCGACGAACACTATGTTGTCTACCGACTTGGACACAGCATCAGGGGGTCTTCGTAGGACATGACCGTACCAGCGGAGGCGTGAGGCAGCAAGGGTGTTGGCGATAGGTTGAACTTTGATTTTGTCTCGTATGTGTTCATTCCGAATGCGGTCTAGACGCGTGTGTCCCAGGCACCATCGCAACATTTTCATCTCCATGGATCCATAGGCTCTTGTTTCGTCAGCCGTCATCTGTTTCGTTTCTGCTCCATAAACAGCTACCGGCCTCACGACTGAGGTGTATATTTTGGACTTTAGGCGTATTGGCATTTTCTTGTCACAAAGGATACAGGTGACCGTTCGCCATTTGTTCCATGCTGCATTGATTCTGGTCGTGCTTTCGTGTCAGTGTCCGCAGAGAGCATGGATCCGAGGTATGAGAATTTAGCCGTCTTTGGTAGGGGAGTTCCAGCTACAACAATTGACGATTCTGTGACCACCGTGCTCATATATTCCGTCTTGTTAATGTTGAGCTTGAGTCCGTGATCATCGAGTTGTTTCTTCCAGCGGTTGACACGTTTTTCTAACTTTCTCTTTGATCGATCCATAAGCAGCACATCGTCAGCGTAGCCCAGTGTCAGAGGCGGCTCCTTCCGGATGTTTCTCGTGGCGTCCATGCAAAGGATGAAAAGTAGTGGAGAAAGGGCTGATCCTTGTACCGGAAACTGTGGGGTGTCTCCTACTGGTGTGCGGACGGCAGTGGTGGAGTTGGTAGGTCAGCTGTACAGCTTTGACAAGTGCTTCAGGTACTTGTTGATATCTGAGGGCTTCCCAAATGAGTTTCCGTGGCACTCTGTCGAAGTCCTTCTCCAGGTCCAAAAAGGCCATGTGGAGTAAATGGGCACTGTGATGCTTTTGACCAATCTTTCGGAATTACTCCTTTTTCTATGCAGTTGTTGAAGAGTTCCGTCAAAAAGGAATAGCCTCCAAATTGTCTCCAGACCTCTACAGGAATGTCGTCTGGCCCAGTGGCTTTCATGTTCTTCATCTTTTTGACGGCTTCTTTGACTTCATTCTCACTTATTCGTGGGATGGGTCCGTGGATCTGCGGCTCTTTTGGAGGCGGTGGATGCGGAAACTCTACGTTACAGATCTCTTGGAAATATTCTTGCCACCGATTTTTGATTTTGTTAAAATCGTACAGGAGGACTCCATCACTATCCTTGATGAACGTTGTAGTCGTAGTGAAGTCTTGTGTTGCTCTGAAGCGTCTCTTGGCAAGACTGTAAATCTGCTTTTCGCCTTCATTGGTGTTAAGTCCCGCAATGAGCACATCCGTTTTTTCTTTTATCGCTTTACTTATTGTCCGTTTGGCTTCCCGCTTGGCTTCACAATATTTTACTCTATTCTCATCTGTAGGATTGAGGTGCCAAGTTTTATACGCCTTCTTCTTAGTTTCAATCGAAACTGCTACATCCTTGTTCCAAAACCAAGCAGACCGATCCGTCCTATTTCCTTCTTATAGCCGATTTTACTCGCATTGTTTCGGATTTCTCGAACGAGTCGTTTCCAGTCATGCTCAATGTCATCAGACCTGGCTTGCTGAATCTTCATCGATAGGTAATTTCTTTCAGTTCGTCCAAGGTCTTTGATTTTGTTCCACCTCAGAAGCTTTTTACTGATTCTTGGCTGCATGAAGGCAGGTAAGTCTCTTGGCATTCTGATCGTGGCGACAACGGGACGATGTTGGCTGCTAACGCTTATCGATGGGATTACTTTACAGTCGAGGACATCGCTTCGATGATTCCTTTTTGCCAGGATGTAGTCAATCTGTGCCTTGTGCTCTCCACCATAATATGTGATGAGGTGTGTTTCCTTCTTATATATGCCCGTTGAGATCTCCCATGATGTACACGTTTCCGTCGGCTGGAAGCGTGGAAGTTACATCGGCAAGTTGTTCCCAGAACTGAGTTGAGATCTCCCATGATGTACACGTTTCCGTCGGCTGGAAGCGTGGAAGTTACATCGGCAAGTTGTTCCCAGAACTGATCTTTGACGGCACTGGGTAGGCTTGCTTGCGGGGCGTAAGCACAGACAAAGTGTGTGATTCTCTTGCCGAAGATCATAGCCACATAAATGATGCGGTCAGAAATCCTTTGTATATCCTTGACGGTGTGTTCTAACCTCTGTGAAACGGCGATGGCGACACCATTGACTTTCGATCGCTCTCCTTTATAATACAAACTGTATCCACCAATTCTTTTCGTCTTGGCGCCGGACCATTTTGTTTCCTGTAATGCGCAGATGTCGATGTTTCTTTCTCTGAGCATTTCTGCCACTTCGGCAGCTCGGCCAGTCAGAGTACCAACGTTGAGGTGGCAATCCTGATGGTCTTACGTTTGTCCTTTACGGAGGACTTCCTAGCTTGTTTGTCCATTACGGTGGACGTCCTAGCTTGACCCATTACGGTGGGTGACCTAGCATTGATCGGGATACTTGAAAAGTCCATTGATCATAATTGTGCAGAATTTGAAATTGGCTATCCTCCCGAGTGAAGTTCTGCTTCTTCTATCCTCTGAAGGCACCTTCCGCGTTAGCCGGCCAAAGGCCGTTGCCACTCCCACGCCACGGTGAGGCCATGGATAGGATTTGTGGGAGTGTGGGCCAGCTTCTGACCAGTGATAATTAACAAAAAACACAGCCTTTTATGAAATCGCACGCAACCTTTGTGCGCCTTGGTGCTCGCTCTTGTTTGGCCAAAGTCATCACTTCCATGTGCAAAATCGGTATCTCACAAGTTGTATTCAATTTTCGTTGGTCGGGCAGACGACGGGTTGGGCGTTGAATCCCAGCGAAGCTTTGCACGTGTTTTCTTATTGACATTACCTGTGAAGTCACGATAGCAGTAAATGTTTTATGCACAGGCCAGTTACTAGTTGTAGAGTAGTGAAACTTAGCGGCGGTCAGACTAAGCTTCGGTTTCTGGAGAAATCGAGACATTTTACATGTGACATAAGGAAATGCTCTCGAAATCGACACATCTCCTAGGACAAAATGCTGCTGTCTCTCTGCTTTATTTGTTCTTGTGTTTAAGATCGAATATTTGAAACTCTCGAAATGCCACAATTTATTTGTAAGCCTCCGGCAATATTGTCATCATTAGACCGATCTTATTTAAATTACAATAACTCAAGGAATAACCCCTAGTCAAAATTAAAATATACGCTGATGACATTAAAATATACGGAAGTTACAATGAGCAAAATTATGACTGTGTATACCAAGCCTTAACTCACTCCATTCGCAACATGATGAAGTGGGCTATGGATTGGGGAATACCTATAAATTTTGCGAAAACGTCGGTCCTTCACCTAGGAAGAGCCAGAATCACACCATATACAATTGACGATATTACACTCGCTAGTTCCTATGAAGTTCGTGACCTAGGGTTCCTCATAAATTCTGATTTAAATTTTTCGCATCACATTGATGTTATTGTTCGTAAAGCATACATGACCTTATTTGCAATCTTTAGAAATATTCGGCACAATGATGTTTCAATCTTTTTGAAACTCTACAAAGCATATGTTGTTCCCATACTTGAATATGGTTCGCAGATATGGAGCCCTCACATTAAGAAACTTCAAGCTAAAATTGAAAAGGTTCAACAGACTTTTACTAGAATTTTGATGTATCGATGTTATGCAAATCCTGCCTATCCACAAGCTTTACCCGATTACAAAAACCGCTTGCTTCGCTTGAATCTTAAGTCATTGATGTACAGGAGGGTATTCAATGATATCGTATTCTGTTTCAAATTGTTGAAAGGTGAACTCAAGCTGAGACCAAGCAAGTACTGGATAATGAGACCGAGCAGAGGTCGCATCACTTCATTATCACTACAATGTCCTAGATTATACAGAAATCATCAGGTTCAGGTTTTTAACTCGCTATGCTTTCGCGGAGCGAGATGGCTTCAATTATTACCTTCAGACTTGCAACTGGCACAAAACACCGATACGTTCAAAAGAAAATTAAAGAACATTGACTTACTTGCCTTATTAGGCATCAACGATTTCGAATAATATGTGTCTGTGAACTTTCCGCTTGTGGGTAAAATACTGCTCAAATTGTGTTTACTTTAAGTCGATGACTCTCATTTTATAACGATTTGGTTTCTGACTAATTATTGTAGCGCACCTACGAGTGCATAGTAATAAATAAATAAATAAATAAATATTCAATTATCTACATTAAAAACAAGGCACATTGATACCCAGAATAGGGCAGAGTAGAGGAACTTATCGGGGTGATGGGAAATGGAACACCATCCCTGGAGCAATGGATTTTGCTGATAATGCAGGAAGTCGCAAAAGTTTACGTAGCTCCTCCTTAGAATTTACTTCTGGTTTCGTTCGTTTTAGTTTGCAGTGCATCCATGATTTTTCTTTCCACCAAGGGCACTAAATGGTTTGTAAGACAATCACCTAGCAACGAGCGGATGCTTCTCTAAGATCTTTCAGTGTACGGTGTCGCAAAAAGCATTAAGTATTATAATAAGTGGGTAAGCAGCGGGGTTAGCTAACGCTCTTCTGTGCTCATCCAGCCGTATCTTCAATGTCTTCCCGTCAATCCCACGTATCTTTTTCCACATCCTCTCCGCAGAGCGAGATAGGCGGTGCCTTACAGTTCACAGATGTTCTCAAATATAAATGTGTCGACAAGATTCGATTCATGCCATCGACTTTTGTATTGGGTTGTCTCATAATTCCTGTCGCATTTCTATTCAATTTCAAATTCCTTCCGTCTAAGACCGTTTCATTGCGAAATACGTTAGTATGTTGAAGTATGCTTCAAGTGCCTTAACAGCGTGGTTTCGGAAGCGCAAGCCCTTAACGGGTTAATCAACTAGTAATAAAAATAGGTCAGTGACTGCAATCAATGATTATGCTTTACGATCCTCAAATGAACTCTGTAGCAAGGAGGAACAGAGAAGATCAGCGCTGTGTTTGACTCAGTCTCTGCTACTGATAGGGTACTGAGCTAGTGGACCAATCGCAACGGCAAAGACGAAACGAGCTATGAACTTCAACCTCATACTGGGCCTGCGGTCATTTTTGATGAGCGCCCCTTGCACCCTAAATTGGGAGTGCCTCCGCACGTTGCTACCAGGGTATTGTAGCAGATACCTGAGCGCAGCCGATGCACCAGCAAACGCCATCAGTATGGCAAGGACTGCTGCAGAGTGAAGTTTTGATGGAAACCTTATGGTCCGGCCGACCATGAGCGGGAAGCACGCCTGATCACCTGGGGAAAACCCATTCTTGGATGGCAAAAGCAGAGTCTTCCCTAATCGGTCACCGGTGGAAATGAGTCATGAGTCCACTGCGACAACAACATGCGGCACGTCTTATGGCTGCCTCGCAGCCAGGAAGCACCAGCTCAACCAAAGCCCGAACTCCGTTTTCTGAGAATATCGATCTCGTTTTATTGGATTCGCTAGGTGGCCTGGTTTGGGAACCACTTCAATGTATGAAGACAAGCATTGCTGAAAGTCAGCGCGGAATAGCCCTCTTGGCTGGCTTTGGGGTTGCGAGAGAATCGTCAGAAACGTCTCAGATCCTCCTTCCTCCGAATGTACACCAGACCTCACATTGCAATGCCAACTCACCACGTTGTGGGGGAGATAGCCAGGGCCACGATACCTCATCCACCATATAGCATTGGCATCGCTCTATCGGACTATCGCCTCCCCTGCGCTTTGAATAAGCATCTGCCAGAGAAGAAAGTTAAAGATTGCGGTCACCCCAAAAACGACTTCTCCATATTCTTCAACCCCCAGTTTCCTTCATTCTGGGCTGGAAGCTTCCAAACGCCACTAGTAAATGCACGCATATCAGTGACCATGATGGTGGTTATGCTATTAGTCAGTTGTTTCCCAGAAGAGATAAAACTTGAACAAACAAAAGCGTCGAAATTGCGACAAGAATTATGAGGCAACCAATACATAAAAAAACACATATATTGCTCCAGAGGTGGTATAGCAGACAAGCCAATTCTTTTCATTGTTGACGTATGTGAGAGTACACATTGTCAATGTCGGCGAATTCATTTCAGTGCCTCACCATTGCCCATTACCGACAAAAGCCTTCTGCGGGAGCTTTGATGGTGCATCCTCACTAGTGTGAATAATGCGGACGCAGTGCATAAGCGTTTTGTCCTTTTTGGACGAAAACCATGATCGTGATTCTACCCTGAAATTTTTTGCAAGGGAAATAAAGGAACTTGCTGAGGCAGCACTGGGATGCAACATTTTTTTTGCTTAGACAACAAGTAATAACGAGGTTGCCATGGGTAACCGCATATCATCAGTGTTACCAGTCAATTCCGGACCACATTGAGAAGTCACCATTAATAGGAGGGATTTTATTCTAAAGACGTTATATTGATAACGTATTCGTTATGGAATAACGGAAGAAGATCTAGTGGAGACGAGAGAATACGCACGCGACGCTTAACGTAACCTTCACAAGAGAAGACCCAAAGAAGGACGGCATTTTACCATTCCTTCATGCTAAATTAGGAATACGTGAAGGTTACATGAAAAACCCATGAAATGTAAAAAAGTCTCTCGTCAAACAACTTGTTGCATTCGAGAAGTGCTCATCCAATCTGCATGAAGGCAACGATGCACCGAAGCGAATTACCAAAAAAAAGAAGTTTTAAGTTTCTTAGTTCACAAATTTCTGATATTTTGGTTTGAGAACCGCAAACGGAACTCTTGTTATCGTATTTTTTGCTCATCGTTAAGTTTACATGGATTGAAAACACTCAGTCGGACGGAAAGTATGTGGAACATAATGTTCTTGACGCGTGTTGACACATCCTTATGTTGGGAACGTTCTATTCAAGGTGTATTTCAGCCATTTCCAATGGTGATGAGCGAACACTCTTGAAATCACGAGTTTTTCGCTGATCATTTCTTTTCGATGAAATTTACATACAAAACTTCTTGCATCACGAGATTCACTTTTTGTGTGTAGAAGAAAGGTATGGGTGCTTAAAAAGGCGAAATACGTCCATAATTTTTCCGTCCTAATCATCATTACACATGGCAAGGTAGAGAGGAGAAAATATTTTGTCGGTGCAAATCATCAAAGTTGTGGAGCTTATATGCATAGGAATTGTCCAAATTTTTCTGACGTCGAAGAATGTTACGGGAGAACATGAAGATGATAGAGCAGCAACATCATGGTCCACTGAAGTACCAGCAAACTCACCTTGTATCTCCTTCCGAATTCTGAGGAAATGAAATCAGCAAATACAAGAGCGATAAAGTTGATCGTCCTCTCCACAAAGTTCATTCGGTCGCTATATGGTAAGGAAGCTGCTGAAAAAAGGTCTCCTGGGCAAAATGAGAGCGCAAGCGTCCCTGAGTTGATAGATATCGATGACTTACAGTAGCACTCAAATGTCTACCTTGGAATACTTTTTCGGTGGTAATTTTTTCTCATATCACACTAGTTCAAAGTGGTATCGTCTTGAGGTAACCACTCTGAAGAGAATTTTTAAGTGATGTGTAGATGATGATGTAGATGTGCGATGCTTCGGATGACGATCCCCGTGTGTGCGATACACAACATATTCGATAGCCTAGACGAGCATATCCTCATCCATCGCTTCCTGTATGCTGGGAACTTATCTGATTGCGAAGTGGTAGGGAATGGAGTGGGTCTGTGCACACCGAACTGGAGATTTCTGTAGAATTCCAACGGGATCTGGAGCGACGACAGTAAATTGAGGATGTGCGATGCTTCGGATGACGCTCCCCGTGTGTGCGATACACAACATAGTCGATAGCCTAGACGAGCATATCCTCATCCATCGCTTCCTGTATGCTGGGAATTTATCTGATTGCGAAGTGGTAGGGAATGGAGTGGTCTGTCTGTGCACACCGAACTGGAGATTTCTGTGAAATTCCAACTGGAACGACGACAGTAAATTGAGGACGTCTTTCGCCTACGACTGTAGACATGTGTGGCGACTAAGGAAAAACGTTTTGATCCAAAGTATTATGCAATATGTGGAACAAGGTTGAAGCTTGTTTCTTGTATTTCGTGAAAGAGATGCTGCATTGTAATCGAGAACTGGGGAACGGCGAGGCATCCAGGCAAGGCCTAGAGGGTGGTGTGTATCCGCGTACACCGGCTGATATCCACTCACTAGAATAGAGAGATCGAAAGCAGTTTTGCACACCTACTGTACAAGAAAGGTTTCAACAACATGGCGTGCTCACAATGGAGGGAAAAATTTATCCGAATGTCCTATACCTTGTCGAGACGCTACGAAGCTGTAAGAAAGCTTACGACAAAAAGCAACACTCAGAAATCTCCAGTGAATTACTCTTTCGAAGGAACTTACCGCCGAAGAGAAATTCGCCAAAGACTCTGAGCCCCACTAGCCGTAATGTAGAGATGAGAATGACAACGTCACTTTTTCACGACCTTAATGCAGCATCATATTCTAGTTCTGTCACTTTGCACATTTATGCATCAATCGATCATTCTTCACCCCGCAATTGTTGTAATATTTTCAGGCTAGCGTAAAGAAGATGGACTCACAAGGTACAATGCTGGGTAATTTTGGCACGTCGTAAAACTCGCCCATCGAATCCATAATTCCCAAGGCAGATGTCGCAATCATATGATCAATGCCGATCTTCTGAAGGAAATATGTTATAAGAACGCTATCATAATAAATACGATTCATCATCTGCAATTTTGCACCCGTCTTTCGTAACCCTCTAGCTTTTGCACTGATACATCACCAAACTTCTCATCCCGAAGTGCGCTCCGACGGGCCAGATATGCAATTCTCTGATGCGTCGTGCTCCATAGATTGAAGCTTAACCTTCGGCGTTCAAAAAAACTGGGAAGGAAACCAGCTGGAAAAGTTTTGCGAGTATTAGAAGCGAAGTGTCTCCTACAACCTTCCAATAGCAAAAGAATTTTACAACTGTTGTTGGATTAAGTGGGTTGTGACTAGAAGCTCAATGCGTCTTTCATCATGTAACTTCGTAGAGATTCTATCGGGTAACTTACAGAGAAAATACCGAAGCCG
>MU868584.1:3572-13864 GCA_036418205.1 Ostertagia ostertagi
CTTTACTGTGGCTGGAAGCGCTGAGTGAGCAAGTGCAGAGGTCGCGTTACCTCCCTACGTCGAAAATCATTACTTGGACGCTAGCCGCTAAGGACTTCGGCAGACTACACTAGTACTGTTATGCTCCGCCCACCGCTGCGTCGCAATGTTGATCTGCTATGTACTCAGAACTCTGTCTCTCTGTACTCGACTACTTTACCGCTCTCCGGCTCTCCGATCTCACATTACTTCTCATCTACCTACCGGCTTTTTGAGCTTCTCCGCAGCGTAGAGAACGGCTAGTGTTTCCTGTGCGTTTCACGATTTTTTTTCCTTTTTTCTCCACTGACGCCCTCTATTTACACATTTGAGTGGAATTACTTCATCAATTTCATCCTGAATCTTGCCTTCGAATTATGAAGCTTCGAGAAAGGTTCAATTTCCGAGTACAACTTTATACAACTGTTTGGTTTACTTTAGTTCGTATCCTGCTAAAAAATTATTTGCTCCAAGCAAACTTCTTCCCAAATTTCGCTCAGTCTGACCGCTTTACAGCACTTTCATGATGTCGCGATTTACCTTTATTCTGATTCCGATGACGATTTCCCTCTTTGCTTTTACATGAAGAGGAAGCGTATAACATTGAATAAATCTATCTGAGCAAAAATGAAAAGAAAACAGAAAATATGGGGTTGATGTGCAATTTTGCAAAATATGGAAAGCTTGAGGCAAATTTTTTGAAAAATAGGAGAAAATTGGGTGCTAACTTAGTTGGGGGGGGGCCACGCGGCGGCGCGGCAGTCTGCTCACCTGGGCTCTCTCGAGCGAGACAGTGTAAACTCGAACATTCCAGCTTTTCACGCATGTCAAGTGACTGCCCCCACCCCCACCCCCTAGACTGGCCTACACTCCCCCTGGCCCACGGATTTCCGAACATGCCAGGCGAGCAGACTGCCGCGCCGCCGCGTGCCCCCCCCCCAACTAAGTTAGCACCAAATTCGTTTATATGCGCAATGCAGAATTTATCATGGTACGCGAATACCTAACGATGATATCTAGAGCATTTTCCAATTGGAGACTCATTCAAATACATATTTGAAGATAAGTTTTTCTGAGCCTACAGAATTGCAAGTTATGTGAAGCGGTTTACATAGGAGAGCAGATTGCTTATTATATTTGCAGAGATTTGCATGGAGAACTGACAATGTATTGCCGCGAGAAAGAAGTGATGTGTGCTTCATAGAAACTAAGAGGCACTACCCATTGGCAATTATGGCGATGTACGCACGATCTCACTCGAAAAATGTGAGCAAGAATTTTTTCCCTGCATCTTCTCTTCTTCTGAGTGGAGGTTGCGCACTGGCAGGGTATGGTGACCTGGTAAAAGTTGCTACCTTTTCTTACACAATACAACTGGGAGAACTTCCTTCCCGGGAAAATCATGATACTATCACGCACAATTCACTGGCTACTCCTATCGTCCACGCTAAGAACGAGAAGAACGAAAACGTTGTCGATAATCTGACGAACCGCTACATGTTTAAATTCCTGCCGAACATCTGCCACAAATGCGGCGGCGAGAACGCTTCCGCTTGATCCATCGAGTGTCACTATAAACTCTTTGACCTATTACTTATTACCTATTATCTCACACTTTTACTGCTTCATATTCTACCAATATCTCTATTCTTCAAAATCAAACGCTTTAGCCGGATTCTTTCATTGCGTCGAATAATACGTGACCGCCCCAATGCACACTTTTTTCCATACCCCGCCTTTGGCACCACGTGATCTAGCCTTGCTGTCCATAGACGTGTGATTTTTGAGCTGTTCTCTGCAGAACGATTCTCCGTGCGTGACCAACTTTCTGCCAGTACCTCCACAACTATACAACGTTTCATTTTGAGAGAATGCAGGCATTTTTCGAAAGATTTCCATTAACCCTTTCGGCCCTGATTTCTTTCGTGGAATTTTCTTCTTGTTATTGTTTAGCAGTTTAGCTCTGCATGCTGCCGCGCGCATGGGTTTTAAAGGCTTCGGTCGAAGGTTTCGGTGAAACTGGACAGTCGGTGGAGCGTTACAGTCGATATCCGAAAGTTGGGGTGGGTGTGTCACCGGAAGTGACGTGCACTTGATAGAAGTGCGTGGATAAGCTGTTGCCAGCATGCTTTGCTGATAGCCAGCGATGTATGTTGGAAGCAGCTTATCCACATAGTTTCTATCAAGTGCACGTCACTTCCGGTGACACGCCCACCCCAACTCACCGATATCGAGTATATTTACGTGTAAAATGGTTTGCTCGAGAAGCTTCGATCAACTGGATGACTGAAGCTTCAGACGTTGATCGATCGCACGTGGCGATTAGCCCAAATTATCTATGACGCTGAAGAAATGTAACGGTGTAGGTTGGGCGATTAGGCGAGTAGGCGAGTAGCGCGATCAGGCGGGGAGCACCACGTACGTATTGATCGGTTCGCTCTGCCCAAAGAACGTTGTAGGCGAGTAGGCGAGAGGCGATTAGGCTGTTAGGCGATCGCTCCGATGGGCGGAGCATCAAATCAATGCATATCCTTCTCTTATCGCCTACTCGCCTACTCGCCTAATCGACTACTCGCCTAAACGCCCACTCGCCTAATCGCCCACTTGCCTAATCGCCTAATCGATACGTATGCTTTTCTTTTGAATCATCGCCTAATCGCCTAATCGCCTAATCGCACGTACGATTCGCCAACGAGAACGCTCTATATATACGCGCGATGGAATACGGAGCTAAAATGCTGTCTGTTAACAACCATTATGCATCGAATGTCAAAATAATTTCGCGGTCGAATAATCATTGAAGCTGATGATGTTGAAAGGTAGCAACCCGCTAGTGATTATCATGTTTCTTCAAACACCCATCGAACATTTTTTTGAACTCGGGGAGTTGTAGCGGCCAAATTGTAATTTAGGCTAAGGACGACAACAAAAACTGAATGATATTGAAATGAATTGCGTAATCTCAAATATATTCTTAAATGACCTCTACAGTCTTCCGGATGTCGTTGTTATCAGCTTTTATCAGTCGCTATCACTTTATGTCCCTCAACAAACATGCTCCCGTCCCACCCTGCACAGCGGTTCATGGAAACGCCCCACGATGCTCCCGTCCCGCCCCTTATATCATACATTGAAATCAACTCCTGACGACTACTGATGTTCGTTTTGTATTGTTGGCTCAGAGAGGAGAACCCGACCTAATCTCTTAATCCATTTCCTCGTCGCTCAAGTTCGCCTTGGGCTTCTCAGCCCTCATACCAACTCAGCTGAGCTAGAGCGAGCTGTTGTCTGAATCGTGTCGATTAGTCCTGGTCTCTTCAATGCAGAGTCAACCCTGCGTTGCGCAGTTCTCAACGGCCACGTTGCGCAGTTTCGCCCGATTAGACACGTTCTCTCGCGCGAACATTCACACTCGCATGCTCGAGCCGTCTGTGTCTCCGCCCATACAGCGTGCGTTGAGGATCTCTCTCGAACGTGCCGTTGCGAACTGCGCAACGCAGGGTTGACTCTGCTTTAAGGTTAGAAAGAAACTGGTTAGGTGTCTGGAGTCCGACCAGAAATAGGTCCTAGGATCATTCATTCAGTGCATCCACAACAAACTAGAGTGAACAATATAAAAGGATTAGCGAATAAAAAAGAGAGAAATCAATTAATATCTGGGCACAAGGCGAAAGGGCGGGCAGGCGGCCACTTCGGCCAACGACATTCAAAAGAACAGCGAGCCTCCAATGTCACAATGCGTCATTTGTACGCAAATTCCTCCCGCACGGCCAGGGTGGTCGAGGGGGCCACCGCGTTTTTGGTATGATGACATCCTTTCATCACATGCCTCCCCCATAGAAAAGGCTGTTCATTCGGCCTTTTTGGTGGAATGTGGTCATCAGCCCAAAAACGCGGTGGCTGCCTTCACCACCCTGCTCGTGCGTGGAAGTACCGTATAAATAACGCGTCGCTACACTGAAGGCTCGCTGTTCTTTTGTATCTCTTTGGCCAAAGACGTGACCGCCTGTCCTCTTTTTTGATTTTTGCACCGATAGGGATTGATCTCTCTTTCTTTACTCGCTATTCCTTTGATTTCGTTCACTCAAGTTTATTGTGAGTCTACCTACAAATTTGCTTCGTCGTCGCTTTAGACCTTTGAGAAACCAAGAGTAATCCAAGGTTCAGACAAGGGCTCGTTCTAGACCAGCTCGGTTTGGAGCAGCTGATTTGACGAAAGATGCTGTTGCAGTGGTAATGAAGACATTTGAATCTGATTCTGGAAATTGCCACAGCCAAGGCCGAAAGGATCAAACTAATGTTGTAAATGATGTCATTCTCGATGAAACTTCTTCCCCTAATTCATCCCAACTGCAAGTCTTGGACTCCTGTGTGGTACCATGTGAAAGTGTGCACTCAGTCTTGGTCTCTTCAGTAATGAAAAACAAATTAATATTTTCGCACATACCGTTTTGGGAAATATTACTAGGTCAGCTGCTTTTGAAAGCGGTCTTCCTCAAGCTGAAAAGCTGGTGAGCAATATGATGCTGTATATTTACCGCCTCTTTATGACATCTCAGAAATATGATGGCTTCCCTTGCAAACTCGTTGTCCTGTAAAGCCGCAGATGCCTCTGGGTGATTGGCATGAGCTTCTCAGGAATAGTCCATTGGAGGTCACGTAGATTTTGCGGCAACTCAGCAGCAAAAGAATAACACGCCAACTCGATCGCGGTCCATCCTTTGAAGCTTATAAACCTGTATTGGGTCGCCAAAAATACACAAACAGCCCAATCCTGAAAAAAAATTTGGCAGTAGAGAATGTCACTTCGGTCCGTTTTAAGACCTTCCTTGTCGGAGGTTCTTAAGCTCTTCCAATTTCAGCATCCTTTCTTTTCAAAACGTCGCCAGCGTCTAGCTCGTACTAGCTTTCCTATATATGAAGAGAGGAAAATTTTGAACAGATTCTGGTTAGAGGCAAAGTTTGGGCTCAGACCCACTTAATGAGCCTTTACGGTGGCTAGAAGCGCTAGGTACGCAAGTGCAGAGGTCGCGTCACTTCCCTACTTCGAAAAGCGTTATTTAGACGCTAGGCGCTAAGAACTTTGACACGCTCCACCTGTTGCGACACGCTCCGCCCACCGCTCGATATCTTGTCTGCGTCGCAATGTTGATCTGCTATGCTCTCTCTACTTAGACTTCTCTAGCGCTCTCCGCGCTCACATTATCTCTCATCTCCCTGTCCGGTCTTGCAGCGTAGAGCAAAAGACTCGTATCCCTTGTGCATTTCACAGTTTTTTCTTTTTTCTGCACTGGCGGTCCACTACCTACCCCTACTTTCACATTTGATTGAATTGCCTCATAATTCACTCCTGAATATTTAGCCTGTTAAAGAAGCACTATGGAGATGCTCTCTCGGCACGCAATTCTGCTAAATAAGCTGCGTTTTCAGGCCCCAAAAGCGGAGATGGAAGAAATGGTCCTTGAAATCGTAACAGCACTGAAGGATGAAGTTAAAGAAAACGAATGGATGGATGCTGAGTTCAAAAAGGTAAAAAAATAAAGACGCTTCTTTCTTGGATTTCTTATCACTTCATTATATTAACCTTATCCTTGGTGTATCTCTTGGGAAGGTAGGGAAAGAAGGGAGAGAGAAGGGGAAACCAACTGGTTGTAAGACTAACACAAAAAAGCTGCTGAACTGAACCATTGGGTTAGGTACACACACACTGAGTGATAGAAAGCTAACCTTTGAATTTTCGAAGCGTTCCAGAAGTTCATCTAAATGAACAGTGCCGCAGTCATCGAGCTTTTTCCTGCTCTCAGGGTCTCATAGTGCTTATGCTACATTATCACTGTTTTTTTTTACATTGACAACGCTGTAACAGTCGGCAATTTTTTTAGTGAGCAATATTCAATAAAGTGATATTTTGTGCATTTCGCCTTCTATAATTGTTCAAGAGCTATTTTCCCTATCAGCTTAAAAGAAAGTGACCCAGCGTGCTTACTTCGTGAATGTATGATTATTGTTTACTTCAATCTTTAACCAATCGGATATTCCTATTACCATTCTAGCTGGCCCTAACTCTTGTGATCATCTTTTGAGGGCCCCTTAAAAGCTCAGCTGCTATGAGGGATTCAACCTCTTTCCGTTCTGTCTTTTCTCCGGGTACCACTAATTGATATACCCCTGTAAACTGACTAGTGTTGTGGACGAGAGATTTTTACAATTCGGATGGCAGTGAGCATGTCGCGACCGAGTCACGATCATCCACGTGGTTTTTCTGCTCCTTATCCGTTCCTCGTGGCTTTTTCTAAATGGCTAGTGAGCAATAATTCTCAATATATCTCTCCCCTCCACAACAAGATTGTACATCCTCTTTGTTCGCGAAATTTTTGTGTAATACAGTTTGTCGAGTGTTTCTATTACATAAATAAACTAACCTCGATTGAGATTCGTTCTAGCTAAATAACGCGTCATGAAGGAACGCTCCAGTAAGGCCCGCTCACCTGTTCCATCGCGGGGTTAGTAGGCAGACGGACCAGCGTTGGGCTGGTCCGTCTGCCGTCTGCGTCTGCCGCGGGGTGAGCTCATCCCAGTAGTGATTAAGAGGTCATTTTTGACTAAAGTCCCTTTCCCATCTCTTTGTCATACCGCTGATCACAAGGGAAATTGCAAAGTTTTCAATAGTGATTTTCGCTCTTGTCCCATTTCTCTTCACACTGTATGCTCGGAGGAAGAATTGCCCCAATTCAGGCGCAATCCATGCTTTCAGTAGAATCAAACAGGGGAATATAGTGGGTGCGCAATCCGTGCCTTCAACAGAATCAAATAGGAAAATAGTCAGACAGGTTTTTGAAGTGGCGCAAACTAAAATGAGGGAGTGGGTTTTGTCGAATCTTAGCCAAAATCTGTTCATTCCTCCTGAAAGTAGTAAAAAACCAAGCCTCCGCCAACTAGCAAATGGCAGGTGGGATTTGTTCGACTACAGAGTTTTTGCACAATGATAGGGGCTATGTAGACAGAAAGAAGAAGTACGACTGAAGGTCCAGAGTCCAGAGTTACGCAAGAAGAGAGGAAGCGACAAAGCAGAGTGATTCGACAACAGCCTTGAAATCCAAAATAATTACTCGGTTGCATCGTAATTTCATATTTTCAGAACCACTCTTAAGCTAGCAATACAAAATTATACATCATGCCTTAGGTTGTACTACAAAAGCTGGATAAAATCACATGGAGTCTAATCGAGGACGATATGTTTTACAATGACACCGCGTTAGATGAAGAGTACGCTGCTGTGAGTGTGCATTCTTCACATAGGCAGAATATTTATTATACGCATCTTTTCAGCACGTAGCACTAGCAAATCTTCCCTTTCTGGACATGATAGAGAGGCTTGCCTATATCGAAAAAATGAAGAATTTCAAGAGGCTTTTGGTGATTCTTGATTTGAGGAAAGAGTTAGCAAAGTTCAGTGTTATGGGCTACCAGATCAACGCCTATTACATACCTTTGTTGAACAGAATAAGTAAGTTCCGATGCGAAGATATAAATATCATCCACGTCTCACGTAATATCAGAAATGTGTTTTTCTCTCACTCAGCTGTTCCTCTTTAGTCATGAAATATTAGAGAGTTGCCTTAAGTAATGCCATCCAAGAATTTGTGCAACCCAATTACGTGCACAGTGGACACTTGAGTATTCCTTTCACATTTTTATCAAGGTGTTCCTCGTCAGAATCCTTTCATTAAAAGCCCCTTCATTAGGGGTGCAATTTTATTGTTAAGAATAAAAGGGAAGAAAATCTAGGGCGACTCGTTCATTGGTGACAGCAGTCATTAATAAGGGTGCCGTAGCAGAGTGCTCCACAAAGTGATTTTCTACTGCTGGCTGGCGACTGGCCTTCACATAATTTGATATTCCTATTACATAAATGTATATAAAGCGCTCTGTCTGTTGGTGCGCGTCCGTGTCAAAGGCCATCCCACCTCCGACTTGGGAGTCACCTGATGGACAGTGCTAAATATGACGAGATAGACCACATCATCTTCAATCGAAGGTTTTGCCTGACCGACGTCGCTGTTGTTCCGAAGTTCTACACGGGATCGGACCATCGTCTCCTCCGCGCAAGATTCCACTTCTCGATGCGTGTTGAGAGAGCAGCAAAGTTCAGGAAGCGAAGCCCCAGGACAGTCATCAACTGGGACACTTCACTTCCTCGTCAGCTTATGGGAGGATTCCGTCATCGAAAACATCGACGAGGAGTACTATCGGCTCGTTGAACATCTTCACGATTGTGGCAGGAAGGCAGAGAGTTTGAAAGTCACCAAGGGACGTCTGTCGGAAGCTCTCGAGTTGATACGCCAATGTGGAGCCAGCAACTCACGCCCGAGCGAAGATATGCAAAAGGAGATAAAAGGTGCTCATGGAGCGAAGAGCAGCAGTATTAGCTGAAGCAGCAGAGGCTGGGAGGAGCATCCGCAATGCCCGCCGAAGCTTTGCCAGCTACAAGACCAAGATGACCTGCCTCCGACGTCCATGGAACAGTTACTGCATCCCGAAGGGCAATGGAGAAAGTCATCCACGACTTCTACTCGGATCTCTTCGATAGCCATGTCCATCTGCCTACTTATCAACTGCAACAGGATGGATACGTCGTCCCTCAGTTCTCTCTTCCGAAGTCCGACACGCCATCAAGTCGGTGAAGAATCGTACAGCACCCGGTCTCGACAGGGTTAAACCGGAACATCTGAAGAATGCACCGCCAGTTATCATCAAAACTCTGGCTCGACTCTTCACGCGCTACCTGTCGGAATGCAAGGTATCCCACTCTGTGGAAAACTAGCATGACTGTGCTGCTTCTATTCCCTCTAGGCAACCTTAACAGGCAACAATGCACTCGCACTCGCACTCGCAGAAGTTGAAGCCAATACGAATTGCCACATTGAACATTGGAACTCTCACAGGACGGAGCCGCGAGTTGGCCGAAATGTTGAAAAGGCGCAAGGTGACCATTGCATGCATCCAGGAGACACGATGGAGAGGGCAAAAATCGTGCGATATTGGAGAACGGGTACAAGCTCAGCTTACTATGGCACATCCAATAGCAAGGGAGTGGCCATTGCCGTCGAATATCGAGCTGCGCAGTCCACATCGCGGAAGTACAGCGCCACTCAGGACAGGCTCATCTCTGCTATCATTGATTGTGAAACTTGCCGTGTACACGTGTTTTCTGCCTATGCTCCACAATGTGGCTGCGAAGACGAGGAGAAAGAACGATTCTGGACAGATCTGCAAGACAATGGTAGCAGTTCCTGGAGTTTCTCTTGTTATGCGGCGATCTCAGTGGCCACGTTGGCGCGAAGCGGAACGGGTACAGCTGCTATGGGAACTATAGATATGGTGCACGCATAAAGACGGATAGAGGATTTTGGATTCGCTGAGGCAAACGACCTTGTCATCACCAACACTTTCTTCAAGAAAAAAGAAAAGACTTGTGAAAGAAAAGACTTGGTGAAAGTCACCTAGTCACCTATGATAGTGTAGATCGAAAAAGTCAAACTCAATACGTGATGGTGAGGAAACGAGATATGCCAGTTGTTAGCAATGCGAAGGTTGTTCCATCTGAGTGTGTAGCACCGCAACATAAGCTGCTCGTGGTTGATATAAGATGAGGAAACCCAAGCAAGGTTATGGCGGCTTCCATGGTATCAGGAAAAATCAAATGGTAGAGACCACGTGATAAAAAGGCAGGGATAGCCGAGTGGTTAAGAGGTTAGACTCATGTCTGCACCTCCGAAAAACCGCGAGTTCGATCCCTGCCGAGGCTGTAAACCATGCCTTGCAAAAATTGCAAAAATGGTTCTAGTACCAAGAAGATCATCCCTCAGATCGGTAAAAGACATCAAAGTACTCCCTGGCGAAGATTGGCTCCCAGCACAGGCCCCTCCTGGCAGACATTGCCATGGACCTCCCCAAGAAGACAAGGGTAAGAACCGAGAGGAGAATCCGGTGGTGGAAGTTGCACCAAGCGGAGAAGATGACCTCAAACGAAGGATAATGGAAGTTGGTCTCCCAGATCCTAACGGGCCAGTACAGCGGACTTGGGGCAACGCGGCTGAGACCATCCTGCGATGTGCCAAGGAGGTACTGGGCGAGACGCGAGGTGGAATTCAGAGGAGACAAGGCAGCGTGGTTCTGGAACGAGGAGGTCCAGCGAGTCGTGAAGCAGAAGAAGGAAGCATACAAGCGCTGGCAGAAGACCCGGAGCCCCGAAGGACCTCGCTACCTACAAG
>MU868584.1:27738-40859 GCA_036418205.1 Ostertagia ostertagi
GTTTTTGAAATTTTTGAAAGGCATGGTTCCGAGCCTAGGCAGGGATCGATTTTTCGTGCAAAAGCGAGTTTTTGGGCTTTCAGCGACCATAACTCACTTCATTTTCATTTCTGTGATGCACTTTTTTCATGGGGTGAAAGTACAGGATTTGCTCTTTCTAACAAGCACCAAACCGTTTTTCAAAATCCATTTCCGAAATTTTTCCCATAGGTTTTTGAGCAGCACATGCGAGTTTTTGAGCTTTCAGCAATAATAACTTCCTTCAAAGAACTTGTTGGGGAGGGGCGAAGACATTTTTGAAGACTACGAGATTTCTGCTTTCTTATGTGTTTTACCGTTGTCTGGAAGAATCGTCCTCAGAAAATTAGGTCCCGAAGAACTTTAATTTCAGCCCCGAGAAGTCAAACCTTTCATAGGGATGCATTCAACTGTTCTTTATTCCTCAAGGAAAACACCGTAATTTGCCTAAAACTGTCTCTCTGTGCATAATTAATCGAATCTAATGCGGTCTGCACAAACAATTCTTGCCCTCGGATACGCCACGCACGCGCCTGTGGCTGGCAGTCCTCGAAATTGCGACCCCCTTCCGACCAAAATGCGACCCCTTCGTTCGAACAGTTCGAACGGACGGTTGACCCTGCTTGAGACTCCCACATCGAAAAGTATTTCGCGCTGCGAAATGCGAAAAAAATGCTTTCGGTCTGGCGAACCGCATCTACTGTCAGTCTGTACGGCTCTACATTGACATTGCCCCTGTAACTCAAGACATCCAACTGACTATTTCCACATGTCTAAGCTTTACGAGTATTAGGTTGGCATATAATTTCCGAGACATTTTACAGGTACTGTAGTAAAAATCATTCGATAAGTATTGAAGCTTTCTAAGATGTCTTGCAACTCAGCACACAAGCTCGCCTATCCGACAGGCTAGCCACTCGTTTGCTTTTGCTTCCTCAGTTAGGATTCAGGTTTCTCCAAAACCTCTTTCGTAGCCTTTCTCTTCAAAATTACCCATAAGAACCTTCCATACGCTAGACGGGACAGATAACTAACCCAGGAGATAGTTGAAAGCGCGCTCCCTCAGTCAACGGTGCACATGTGGTTGCTTCTACACAGGGTTGCCTCCCTTCATTTGAAGATGATCCACTCTCAACAACTTCATGGCTGACAATGTAACCGCTCTACGCGAGCCACCTTAGATCTGGACAGACTAGCCGTTATTCGCCAGAGCGGTAGCATTACGTTAAGATGACAGCACTGGGACACTAAACGGAGCTAAAAATATGGAAGTTGCGTGTCACATGCTTCAAACACGAATCAACTTTTAAAGCGATGTGGGATAACATGTTCCTGCTGCTTTTCTATTGTTCCTTCAGCCCACCATTTGGCATATTTTCGGGTGATTTGGATTTGGTGCAGTGTTTAGCGAACGAACAAATGGCAGCACCCTAGCTTCAACGACTTGGGAGCTCTAACAGCATAAGCCAAACCTCCGAATTCAAACCCTTCGAGTTCTTGCCAAAATATTGGAGGAGCTATGCGAAGGGAACTAACACCCACAATGCCAGGGTCAGTAGTCAAAACAATGTCGACGCGTTCGGAGGCAAAAGAAGATAATGTTCCAGGTCGCTCGACAACACCTTGGAGAGAAAATTTATGAAAATTGGAGCTCTCGGGAAAACAGTTGCTTCATCTTCGCCATTTAGCACTGACTTCATGCCAGCGAACGCCCATCGGGTCCCTCTCTTGTTCACTTTTCGGTCAAGAAGCCTTGCTGTAGTCATCATGATCTCAAAATCGACATCCAATATCCCTTGAACAAAACTATGAAATTCTACAAGGAAGACATGAAACACCCACCCCCGTTGGCTGCAAGTAATGTTGATAAACCGCTAACTTGGTGTGTCGGTTTGTATGTACCCTCGCCTTCAAATAACCAGAAAATGTGCAATTGCAGAAATTGACGTGGCATTAACGTGGCATCGATTCAAGAACATCTTTGAGCACACGTGACGTCACCTTTTCATCGAGAATTTAGCCACGTGTGCCACGTGGATTTCTGGCTGCATGAAACGGAGTGTATGTTGTATAACTCCGATCGATATCTCGAAGTCAGATTAGGCGTGTCTATGGTTTGACGTGGCGGCCGCCGCATTTGATGGAAGTTGCGCGGATAAGCATGCTCTGCTGATATCCAATGGAGTACGTTAGAAACAGCCCTATCCCACGGCTTTTATCAAGTGCGGCAAAGGCCACGTCAAATCCGTAGCCACGCCTAATCTGACTTCGAGATTTCGACTATATGTATGTATGTCTGTCCGTCCGCAAAATGAAGTGAGTGATAAGGAGCTCATGGAATAAACAACCGCTAACAAATCGGGTAGCTCGCAGGACTTGAGCTATCAATGTTTTGTAGCAGGATAATTGTGATAACACCCCACGGCTATATAAACACCTACTGAGCACACTTCCGGTCATTCCACATGGTGCTGCAGTGGCAGCTGGAGGGCAGTGGAGGGGGGGGGAGGGGTGTTTGGGGAGGGTAGGCGGAAAACCAATCCCAACAGGCCTAGGGTGCAATTAGGTTTTGATAAGTCATTTCAGGACGTAAAGCGTACGCATGGAAAGAAGGTCCCGGCGGTTGACGGGGGACCGAACCTGGTGCTGAATAAAATTGTTAGAGAAACAAAAAAAGTAATAAAATCGAAAGCATCCGAAGTGTCGCAAAAATTCATGTGTCAACCATGGAACGGTACGATATAATAGGAAACATTATAGCCGTTATGTTTTCATTTACAGGTCCTTCATATACGGAAGTATCGGACACGTTGTCGGCCATGAGATCTCTCACAGTCTTGATAACGAAGGTGACAATGTTTGAATGCTAATGGAAGCTACGTTTCGAGTTGCATCTCGCATTATTTTACATTTCTTAGAAGATAACTATGTAGTTCGTTCCTATTCCACACGCCGTCCGCGTTCCCGTTAGACCCCATACCATATGTAAAACCTTAGGTTCCACTCCCATCACGAAACTGCTACGAAAATAGCGCTACCCACACTTTGGCCTTCCAAATCAGCCACCATGTCCATTTTTTACGTTCCCCACTCGTGTCTACGTCCTACCCTAAATACCATGTGAGAGTCAGAGTTCCATTGATATTGCGAAGGCAGTAGCGAAAGTAATGCCCACACTACGGCGTACTTTATCAGTTCCTGTTGTTAGTATCAGCTATAATTTTACACCACTCGCTTGGTCCACCTACCGCTCCACTTGATACTACCATAGTGCAAGCATCCCACTGTAACGTGAAGGACGCAGAGAAGTTGATCGCATTCGTATTTCAAGGCTTTTCATCATGTAGAGTCGGTATGACCGGAACTAGTCAATACGACCAAAGTAATCTAGGATATGACCGATTTCTTACTCGATCGCAAACACTAGGTCACGCAACTCTTTTTATGCGTTATCTGACACGATACAAGCCAAAAAAAACGTATCAACGAACTTCAACAATCAACTTCAAAAGATAGGAACGCAAGAGGACACAAAATTGGAGTGAGGTAACGAAACGAAACAAATGAATGTAACAATAGCGACAGTAAAGAGGCGCCTGAGCGGGACTTCTGAGGTACGAGGCTCGCAAGAATTATGCGACGAGATGAAGAAACAATGACACAACAAAAAAAAGAATATGCAGCGAACAAACTGAATTAGCTGTCAGTTCGAATAGAGAGTTAGCGGCAAAGAACCTTCCCGAAATATTCACGTCTCACGGCGGCTATGCGAGAATGATTCCTGTGAGGCGATCCTGCGGGGTCCAAAGACAATCTGCGACGGAACGGGGGTTCCCCTGTGTTGCGAAAAACAGCGACTAAAACGACTCGGTCCTTGCGTCCCAACCGACGCTTCTCTCCCGCGTGTTTTCTCGCGCCAGATCTGCAACAAGTAGATCATTTGAAATTATTGATCTCCGACAACCCTCTGACACCTTTTCTCACAGTAGCATCAGGTGTTACCACTTCCTCTTGCACAACATCGACGTGCTAGTGCCTTTCTCTTTATAGCTTATATTACAGCGACCAAAGCGAACGAATTTATAAGATGCACACACAACTGCCTAGCGGAATATTTATAGTGTTAGAATTGTTCGTCCATAAGAATCAAAGCCACGGGTACGATAGAATTGGTGTGATACTCTGTTCAAAAAGGTCGGTCAAAAAAAGAAAATTGGGCGTCATCCAACCGACTGAGGATCGCCTTAAGGTTGCCTGTGTACCTGATGTACGAGACATCTGACTTGCAATGTGAGAGAAAACGGCGAGAGAGCACAGATTGCTGGCTAAGTGTTTCGAGGTGAACAGGCGTTGGCAGCGGTCGACCTTAAAGCCGGAAAGCAACGTGCAATACACGCTTCCATTTAAAATTCTACGCGCTGTGTGGTGTCTAAGTGCGATACCGTCCGCCTCCATTCATAAATCTCTCGTAATTCGGGTAAAATGACAGGACCCCTACCGCAATAGACTCGTTTCTCTGTGGCCAGTCTGACCATGTGCAAAACTACTAATTCGGTCAAGCCAAAGTAAGTTATTCCATGAAAACTATTGTCGATCCCTCGTTTGACAGTCTCGCCTCTCCTCATTTCTTTTGTCTCTCCATCCATTCGGGGACCAGCTCTTAGCTACTGCCTTGATGATTTCATAAATTCTACCTCCTTCCTTTCGCCACGTACTGTCCCCGTTGAACTTTGAAAATTCACGTGAAAATTCGATTTCGCGTTCTCTCTTGCCATAATTCGTTTTGATACAGATGCTTCCAGTTGGAGCTAGCATTGCGCTAAGCAGTCGAGTTTTGTCCGAGAAAGTGGTTGTTTGTACGCTCTGCGTTCGTAGTCGTACTTATGGAGCCTGGTCGTTTTACAGAAAGATGGGTATCAAAACTTATGATTAGTTGCAGTACGACATAGTGAACGACATCGACCTTTTTGTGCCGTATGATTTCCATGGTCATGCAGTACCTCTTAGCGAAATCCCAGCCTCGCTGGCAGTTGACGACATTGTGTCGCAACAAGGGCTTGTAGCATCTAACCATTCTCTCAACTGATACTGTCCGTAAGCGACATCCCAGCAGGAGTGCTGTTGTAGATTCTATTTAGTGGATGGGACAGAGCAGCGCACGAGTATCACAGATGTCCGTTGTCGAAAGTGCGTGGCAGTGGCCCTAGGGCCTTACAAGGTCAGCACTTTGCGAATACTTTAGCATTCACACGAGATACCTCACGTGAACCCCATGTATGCAGCGTGTATTTTGTTGTGGCTAATTCGAATACGCGCAGTTTAGTGGAGCCATTGAGCAAGCAAGTTTGCAGAACTTATCCGGCCCACCCATTCTCTATCTGAGAAGGGAAGACTGTTAATGGCTTCTTCAACGGTTTTCTTTCCTTCTTTTTTTATTTTGTTTAGTATCTACAACCCCAATATGGGCCGCTGTAGACACACAACTTCGATCTAAAGGTGTTGATTCAATGTGGCTCATTGAGCAGCAGACCAGAATGCACGACAGTATCAAGAAAATTGGCCTGATTTTTGGTGGAGAAGAGCTTATGTTGCGCAAAAACACTTCTGCAGTGTATCTGCCTTCTCCTTGAGACTACCGTCCTTTGCCTATACGAGTGTTCCGATAATCACAAACAGGATATTCATTTTCAGCGGTTGCGACATCTGTGTCAGTTGGCGTCACCTTGTCACAACATTTGTTTCGATCTTCTGTATGGGGATTATTTCGTACCCTAATCACGTATCTGACACTCGCTTCTCTCGTTAGCGTTTTTTTTTTGATTGTAGTGCTGTTTTAAGACGAGTTTGCTTTGCGAAACTTATCACAAGAAGTGGGCTGAGTTTCGGCCTAGCCGGGATTCATTTCTTTCAACTTCGCGAATCACTACCGATATCGGCTGACTGGTTCATCACGTTGTAAATGTGAATGCTCATAAGCTGAAAAGCTGAATTGGAGTGAAACGGTGCCCCGGAGGTGTAACTGGCAGCGCGATTGCCGGGAAACAAGAGATCCGGGTTGAGTCCCAACTGGTTGGAAGTCTTGCCCATAAATCAGCATTGTCCTTCATGTTCATGTGATGTCTTTCATTAGCATTGTTCAATCGCACATCTCCCGACTACCGGGGAGAATGCCTTCTATCAGAAAATGAGACGATGTCGCATATTGTCGCCAACTGCCGCCGAGGCTGGGATCTCGCTGGGAGCAGGGTCGGTCCTATCGTTGCTACTTTTCGAAAATTTTTTACGACCCCCCTCCCCCAAGGTGGATTTGATACGACCCCCTTTTCCCCACCTCCACCATCTCCATCTTCCATCAGAACCCCGCCCACTTTTTCCTAAACGGCAAATTTTTCCCGCGCCACTCCCCACTCATCTCATGCAACTTCTTACAATCGAAGCAAGTACGACCCCCCCTCTACAACCTCAACAAAATACGACCCCCCCCTACAACCTAAACCAAGTACGACCCCCCGTTGGTACTTGTACCAACTTGACCCTGGCTAGGAGGCAGTGCACAACCAGGGAACTAATATGGTACATTAAGGGTCGATGTCGCCCACTGTGTCGTTCTGCAGCTAACCATAAGTTTTGAGACCCATCTTTCTGTAAAAAACCAAGCTGCATAAGTAGGACTAGGTACACGTAGCTTACGAACAACCACTTTCTTGAACAAAACTCGAGTGCTTGGCGCAATCCTAGTGGAGCTCAAACAGGGAACATCTGCTTCAGACTGACTTGTGACAAAAAAGGAACTCGAAATCGTGTCGTTCGCTCGAATTTGAGAAGGTTTACGGCTAACACCGTAAGTGGCGAAAGGCACGAAGGAAGGCTTGACGAAATTATCAAGGTTATAGCTAAGAGCTGGTCTCCAATTGGGGAGAAGAAGGAAATGAGGTGAGGCAACACTGTTCAACAATAGTTCGACAACGGATCGACAATGGTTTTCATGGAATAACTTACTATTGGTTTGACCGAATTAGTATTAGTAATTTGGTTAGACTCGCCACAGAGAGGCGAGTCCATGCGGTAAGGTCCTATCATTTCGCCCAGCTTTCAAGGAGTTATGAAGGGGCGACGGTTTGCGACGTTACAAATCGTGACACAGCGTAGAATTTTTGAAAATTGAGAGCAGCATTGTAGCACCGCGGTCGCGCACTCTAAAGACACGCATTTTTTCATTTTGGCTCCAATGGTTACCGCAAGCATGTCAAAGTAGGCTCCAGTGAAAAAGAGCACTTCCGGGCTTTGTTCAAGTAGCATTTTGCTTTCAATGGATTTGGCTGATGTTATTTTCGGAAGCTAGTGGTAAAGCGGACTTTCTCCTCTTGTTTTCCGCTCGCCAGTGCCCATAAACGTCCATCAACTTTCGCAGCTAATAAGTTGTAGCGGTCGATTGATCTTTGCATAAATAATACGGATGCTAGATCTGTCAGTCTATCTCGTTATGGGCAGTTCCATCACGAGATAGACCACATCATCTTCAATCGAAGGTTTTGCCTGACCGACGTCGCTGTTGTTCCGAAGTTCTACACGGGATCGGACCATCGTCTCCTCCGCGCAAAGTTCCACTTTTCGATGCGTGTTGAGAGAGCCTCAAAGTTCAGGAAGCGAAGCCCCAGGACAGTCATCAACTGGGATCACTTCACTTCTCTTGTCAGCTTATGGGAGGATTCCGTCATCGAAAACATCGACGAGGAATACATCGGCTCGTTGAACATCTTCACGATTGTGGCAGGAAGGCAGAGAGTTTGAAAGTCACCAAGGACGTCTGTCTCGGAAACTCTCGAGCTGATACGCCAACGTGGAGCCGCACGAGCTGCAGGCAATCACCAACTCACGTCCGAGCTTGCGAAGCTATGCAGAGAGGCGATAAGGAAGATCTCAAGGAGCGAAGAGCAGCAGTATTAGCTGAAGCAGCAGAGGCTGGGAGGAGCATCCGCAATGCCCGCCGAAGCTTTGCCAGCTACAAGACCAAGATGACCTGCCTCCGACGTCCGATGGAACAGTTACTGCATCCCGAAGGGCAATGGAGAAAGTCATCCACGACTTCTACTCGGATCTCTTCGATAGCCATGTCCATCTGCCCACTTATCAACTGCAACAGGATGGATACGTCGTCCCCTCAGTCTCTCTCCGAAGTCCGACACGCCATCAAGTCGGTGAAGAATCGTACAGCACCCGGTCTCGACAGGGTCAAACCGGAACATCTGAAGAATGCGCCGCCAGTTATCATCAAAACTCTGGCTCGACTCTTCACGCGCTACCTGTCGGAATGCAAGGTACCCACTCCGTGGAAAACCAGCAGGACCGTGTTGCTGTACAAGAAGGGAGACCTGGACGACATTGGCAACTATCGCCCTCACCATTCTACAAGGAGGTCATCATCGACGTCAAGAGAGGGGTCCGACAGGGCGACACCATCTCGCCCAAACTCTTCAGCGCCGCTCTCGAGAACGTCATGCGTCAAGTTTTGCTGACGACATCGTTCTTATAACGCCGAACATCGAGCAAGCGGAGCGAATGCTGGCTGATTTCGACTGCGCCTGTGGTAAGGTCGGTCTGCAGCTGAACCTAACGAAGACGATGTTTATGAGAAACGGATTGGTTCCTGATGCCCCATTCACGCTCAACGGAACGAACATCACCGAATGCTCCAGCTACGTGTACCTAGGTCGGGAAATCAATATGATGAACGACCTAGCTCCAGAGCTGAGCAGGAGGAAACGAGCGGCATGGGGAGCGTTCAAGAACATCGAGGGAGTAGTGAAGAAGACGAAGAACATCCGGCTCCGTGCCCACCTCTTCGATTCCGCTGTCCTTCCTGCCCTAACCTACGCCTCAGAGACTTGGACTCTGCGCAGGCAGGACGAGCATGCGGTCAGCGTTATCCAACGCGCTGTCGAGAGGACGATGCTAGGAGTAACCCTATACACGCAAGTGCAGAGGGGAATCCGGAGTTCCGAACTACGCCAACGATCGAAGATCAGGGACGCTGCCGTTTTCGCCAAGGAATCGAAGATAAGGTGGGCCGGACACGTCATGCGATTTTGATGACCGTTGGACCAGAGCGGTTACCGACTGGATCCCTCGGGACGTCAAACGAACACCTGGACGACCGCCGGCCCGATGGTCAGACTTCTTCACGAAAGCTCTGAACGAAAGGAATGAAGGACTTCGTGTCCCTCGAGCGAGGAGGATCCACTGGACAACTCTTGCACGCGACAGGGACGAATGGAGACGTTGCTGGCGCCCGCTCGAGCAAATCGATGATCAACGGGACGACAGGTGATACAGGTGATACAGGTCTATCAGTCCTTGCTTGAAAATGTCATCTACCGTACCACGGAATCTGATCGTAGACATTTCACAAAACTAATCGAATTTTTGGCATCGACCACCGTGCCTAGGAAGTTGAAATAGGTCAGCGGAATATGAATGGAATGATGGATAACGTCTCACGACGGTGAAATTGAAATGGTAACCCGAGTGCTTATCATGTTCCATAAAAACACCGATCATATAGGAAGCCTGGGCAGATTAGGTTGAAAGGGGCTCGATGCTGACGACACTTTGCGGATGAAACAGAATGCTTTTCTTGAAATGATTCAAAATGACTTTATTGACTCCTCCGATAGCTCCGATCAGCTTTTGTCGGTCTGTTTGTTCTCCAACAAACATGTTTCCGATTCTCCAATTCCATTACGCCGCCCCACCTTACACGTCATATTTAAGAGAAAACACCTCACTGCCGCTGGCCGGCTCCCTAGGAACTCGCGACACTAGCATCCTAACAGCACTAAACACGCGAGCGGTTGGCAACTTTTGTTCCAACGCTCCAACTCGGCGTTTTTATCAGTTCGTATTAGTTTCAATCCTCCTAGTATTCTCTTTGTCCATGCTTAGCATATGCGAGCACGGACGACCAATAACAACACGAACGACAGATCGAAATCGGTGGCACTTGCTTTCTGACCTGAACCCCTCCCCCGTATCAGCTCTTATCAATCGTTATGAGATCGTATCAACCACCATCTGTGTCTTCGTCTCACCATGCATGATACTGACTATATATAGTAGGATGATCGACAGCGCCCACTTTTGTCCTGTGCCGTCCCTTATCGGCGTCAATCACTTTCACTCACCCAATAATGTCACCGTCCCATCCCAAGTAACACTTATGTGTGAGTATGGACACTGCTATCTAGATTTCCTTTGAAAGAATCTTCTTAAAATGTTGGATCTTTGTAGTGGAGCTCGGGCAATAGTTACTCGCACAACTGATAGAAGGTTTCTGCGTCAAATTGAATTTTGATGGACGATTTTCCTTTTCCATTTCCATTGTTCCATTAGCTCGGCGTGAAACTGCATCTCATTCTTTTTTGTTTCACTGGTTTTACCTGGAATGGGATAACTTCGAATATCCAACCATAAATAGGCGGCAGAAGTAGTAGGGCAGTGGAAATCGACGCCATTCAACCCAAACATGCCCTCACAAGGGAGGTCGTTCAGGGTGTGCCAAGCTTTTTCAAAATGGTTTCTTGCATGACATTGGGGCACATATGGGACCACAGAAGCATGGTTCATTTTTCCTGAACGGCCTCTGAATACCAGAAAAGGGGTCCCTAGTTCGATTCCTCGTGGTGACAAATTTTTGCATTTCGAGTTGACGTTTCCAAATTCGCGCAAAATAGCATGAATAATTAGTACCAAATTCATGATTAGGAACGTCAGTAACCCTTACAAATAGACTTTGATTGAAAAACTGGTGAAAAAGGTGTGACTAGGGACCCCCTTTTCTGGTATTCAGAGGGCCGTTCAGGAAAAATTAACCATGGTTCTGTGGTCCCATATGTGCCCAATGTCATGCAAGAAACCATTTTGAAAAAGCTTGCAAACACATGCGGAACCATAGAATCACGGTTAATTTTCGAAGTGATTCGATAGTTCGCATGTGTTTGCAGATTTTCAAAATGGTTTCTTGCATGACATTGGGGCACATATGGGGACCACAGTAGGCATGGTTCATTTTTCCTGAACGGCCCTGAATACCAGAAAAGGGGTCCCTAGATTCGATTCCTCGTGGTAACAAGTTTTTGCATTTCGTGATGTTTTCCTAAATTTACGCAAAATGGAATTAACATGAATAATTAGTACCAAATGCATGATTAGGGACGTCAGTAACCCTTACAAATAGACTTTGATTGAAAAACTGGTGAAAAAGGTGTGACTAGGGACCCTGCTGTATTCAAGGGCCGAGAGGAAATCGTAACATTGGTTGTGTTCGCATGTTCTCTATATCATGCGAAAGACCGTTTTGAATAAGCTTGGCACACCTTGAAAACCTTCCTTGTAAAATACGCTAGCGCGGTAGTGCTGCCCAAGTTAGCCAAAGGATCTGGCTTACTAAATAAATACTATCGTGCACCGAAGGTAGTCAAGCTGATGCATAAATGAATCAGCTTCAGCATCAGCATTATATCCGTTCAGGAATGAAGTATGATGGAGACGGAGTGAGATCGTAATTGGGGTCTGTAGTTACGGAAGCTTTGCGCGCAAGCAGTGTTGTTGCAGTTTAAAGGCAAAGTTCGGGATTTCTGGCGAAATTTAGGTTTTCCCCGTCAAATATGCAGCAGTACGCAAGGGCAGACCATGTGCAGAAGTGGCGGGGCGATTTGACAAGGTTTAGGCGCTAGGAGCCTAGGTTGGAGCATTGGCGCCGCCCCAACCCCATTGAGCCCGCCCACTGTTCCACGCGACCTTCCAAACAACCACATGGAACACTAGATGTTAAGTTGTTGTTTGGAAGGTCGTAGGAGGATATTGGCGGATTTCAACTGTCAACTTCAATATCAAAGCTATACGGCCATTACAGGAAACTTTGCTACTCATTCTAATAAAAATCAAATTTTTAAAATAAGAAAAACAAACAAAAAAGCGCAAATAAACAGAAAAATAAGGAAAGTTGGAAGAAATCAATTCTCATCGCTGAGTTGTTATAGCCGAGTGGTTGATGGCATAAAGCCAACAGTTGCTGTGAACACGTCCATACACGTTATCTCCCCAGCCCTGGCTTGTAAGTAAGCAACGAAAAGGAAGTTATAATTTTGAACTATTTTGGGGGTGTTCCCTGCTTTTTTTTCTCCAGGTTCGATTCAGTTAGCACCCAGGGTTTCATATTTGTACAGGGAACTCCCACGTTTTATCCCGGAGTTTGCCTTCAATGAACCATTTCTTCGACTATTTCCTTGTCCTGTCTTGCTAAATTTTTGAATTATTCTCCTTTTGACGCTTAACGAAAAGCGGATATGTTTCTCAGAACCACTAAGTCGCGTCTAAATGGCAAAGCTCACTACACCATGACTTGTAATATTACCAGCTTTGTCTCCCGGTATTTGCCGGGAGCTGTCACTTTATGCGAATGTTTTATCGCGGTGGTTTGTTTCTTCCCCCTTCTCCTGCCTCTTCCTCCTATCCTCCTCCAGCTGTCATGACAGCACCGCGTGGAAGAGTCGAGGGTATGCTCATAGATGATTACGCGGAAATTGTCGTGTGTTATCGCAATCAGGACACCACATTAGAATAATACTTCAGCGATATCTTAGAAATCCGGTTAGTTAACGATGGTTCCTTCCCACTCTCCCTTCCACTCCCTCCGCCTTCATCAGCCATCACCGCAGCACCATCAGCCTAAGAGCGTGTTCAGTGGGCGCTTATGTAGCTGTTGTTGGCACTATCACAATAAGGACATTGAACGTCGTAAGACCTCCAACTCCCGAGCTTTGTTTATTCCATGGGCACCCCTATCGCTTCATGTTGTGGGCGAACAAACAGACACACTGATCTACAGTAGCGGACAGAAGGTCGGAACTTTTATTTTTGAGTCGCGCAGCGCAACAAAATTGCCCCAAATTCACGTATATATACAAAATCAAGTGAAGGAAACGATGGGCAATACATTCCTCCGAAATCGAAAATCCTAATGGGAAAGTATAATTTTTCACAAAAATGCGCGTCAAAAGTTTGGAAACTTTTTGTTTCCCTCATCATTATGATTCTCTACTCCT
>MU868584.1:61416-94431 GCA_036418205.1 Ostertagia ostertagi
TAAATATTGCACCACTTTTCTCTCCTTGTAATTTTTGAAATGGATGTACCTTCAAGAGGTCTTCCAAAAATTTTAACAATACATTAGCATATTGAAATTAATGATATTCATTAGACATGCTTGAGTTGTGAGTATGGTTCCCAATTGCTTCAAACGCAACTCTACTGCGACCCACATGGCATCCTGGGGTGTTCTCTTCGCAACTTTGCAGAGAAAAGGCTCTATCTCATCCATATAGATGCAATGTTTAGTGCAGGCTCGCATTCCATTCCTTTTTCCGCAGTGCATTCCTTTTTAAACAGGTAGTGACAACAAGCGACCGGTACTTGAAACCTCCGTTCGGTTACGGTTCGGCTGCTGCTTGTGGCGAATATTCCTTTCACTCTCACTGACTTCCTCAAGACCTCATGCGGGCATCCTCGAGTTTGAAGATTGTAGCTCCGCTCCATGTTTGTCGTCGATGAAAACGGTGCCCGCGTAATCGCCATTTTCGGCCCTCGACACCAGCTCTTTGAACTTTTTGTCTCTGCTGTGCTCCTCCCGTTGGATTGAGCAGTGGTGCTTATGCAACTTATAATGGACTGTGAGCAGTTGTTATCTGACCACTCTCTACATGGCTGTGTTTAGAAACTCCAGCGTTCTGGTCACCTTTCTCGAGCCAACCCGGGTATTGCAGTCGTTTCGCTTCTTCATGCTTTTCCTGAGATCCAAGATGTCAGAACTTGTGGGGCGGCCACAACAAAGACTACTTTTATTGGTCTTCTCTTTAGTGCACGGTAGGCCGCGGAGCGGTTGAAAATCCAAAGAAGCGCGATGCTCATCACCGGATGTCCGACCTAGCTGTGTGAGAGGTTAGGCACTCTGTTGAAGTTTAGGCGCACCATGAGATGCAGGCCGAACGGTAAGCCGTGGAATTTGGCATGGTCATTGACAAGAGGATAGAGGATTGAAAGGTCTGTCAATCTCGGAAGAAAAGCTATAAACACCTGCAGAACTTGACCTCAAATTTAGGTGCTATTTTTATGGTAAACCCTGTATGTTCAGCGTCAAAACTTGTACGACCGCCAAACTGCCTTGTCTTTTCACGAATGAAGGTTGTTTATGACGATACGGTGAAAATGAAAATCGCTACAATATCATCGACAACATAATTATCTTTCGTGGATAACTAGTTCCTAGTCAGTGCTATTTTAAGCATCACACTTTTCTAAGCAGGGCGTCTGCATACGTGGTGGGTGACTCATGCTTTTATGGCCATAATAGGAACCAGTTCAGCTACCGAGAGGGTTGCACCGTGGAGAATCCACTCCCATGGCTGAACCCTGCTTGTTTATCTTTTTTTCACTTTCTACTTCTGCTACACTTTTCGTTTTCTACACTCTGTGCTTTTTCAATGACCAGAACACGGTTGGTCCGTCACTACCCATCTGCCTACGGTCAACCTAGGGTTATCTACTCGTGTTAGCAGTAGTGAATCTGTTCTTTCAGTTCATATTAGGTCGGTCAAAAAGTATCCGCCGTTTTGCAACCTCGATTAGTCCCCTGCATTTTTTGATAGTTTTTTTCGCAACTATTCGAGCAGCTTGAGTTTCATATTCTTCTGAAGGTTCGTGGTGATTCCGAGAACATTTGTCGTTTTACCCTCCTTTTTAGGATAAGCAAAATCGTGATTTTCGATTGTTGCCACTTCATGTCTTCAAACTTGGAATAGACACGCCAGGGCCAGCTCGTAATATGGCGACTGCATTGAGAAGGAGTGCTGCTAGGAAACGCATAGCGCAAGATTAGCTCGGCAGGCTTGGGCCTGGAGAAATAAAGCTCGAAAGTGATGCGCGTAGTATAAGGAGTGCCCTCAATGTACGGGATTGTAAAAAAGAAATGAAAGAAGCTTATCACTGATACCCAACTACAGGTGTGGTATTAGAGGTTGGGTCTCTAAAGGCACCGAACTCAGCCTGGTGGACGCTGTGAGAAAGCAGGAAAAAATGTCGTCAATCTATTCACCGGAGTAACCCGTGCTGGCAGCTTTAGCAGTTGCGACGCGCGTGGAGGTGTGTGCTTGGACTCTTCCTTGCAACAGTAAGGAACAGTTTTCAAGATGGGTAATAGTGTGGGGTAAGACTATGCTTCTGCACGCTAACAGTGAAAGGGTTACCAAATATGTGGACGAAACCAAGCTGCCTTGGAACGCTGCAAACCTGGAGCGCCTCCAATAAGGATTTTCCTCAATTTTCGATGGCCTAGCTCATTTCAAAGTCCGAGAATTGACTCATTCGACGACGGCCGGGTCCTCTCGTAAAGAGTAGATTATCCTACTATATATAAGCGGCTAGCGTGTGTCTGTTGTGTGTGTGTGTGTGTTTGACCGGAAATTCATAGCTCGAGTCACAGTAACGATAGCGCAGTGGTTCTTACATATGTTATAGGGGTGGGATGGGGACACAAGTGGTACGTGATAGGAACTGATAACGACTGATAATAGCTGATAAGAGGGGCTAGAAAGCGAGCATCGCCAATTTCGTTTTGTCGTTCATATTGGTACTAGAGCGTCTATACTTACAAGTGTTATGTGGGGTGGTCCCGGGACATTGGTGGTACATGATTGGAAGCGATAGCAACTGATAAGGGCTGATAAGATGCGTAGAACGCAAAAGTCGTCGATTCCGTTACCTGGCTCGCGTTGACACCAGAGCAACCATACTTACAAGTGTTATGTGGGGTGGGACGGGGACATTGTTGGTGGGTGCCAGAAACTGATAACGATTGATAAGGGCCGATAAGGCGCGCCAGAACGCTGCAAGTCGTCGATTCCGTTACGCAGCGTTGACACTGGAGCGTTCCTACTACAAATTGTGTGCTTGCTTAATAGAATTCGACTGCATAAACCTAAACTTCAGCAAATGATAAGCTTCATTTCTGACGCACTATCAAGAAAACCCAAACTCATTAAACCGCTAATCCTTTCGGGGTTCTAAATAATGGTGAATGTAAATGAAATGATAAGCCTTAGCTCCTCACTTATGTAAATAGGCATATTTCATTTTCATTTTGAGACTGACAGCAATCCTATTCACCGCTAAATTATCTTAATTCAAGAAAAATGCTGGATGTTTACAGTTGTGATCAATATACCAGTTCAGCTCCAGACGTTATCACGCGTATTCTCGATGAGCTTTAATGGAGTACCTCATGCTGATATTCCATGGGTCCTCCAGTTTCGCTAAAGCCTGCCGTGTGATGCGCGCGATAGCGGGCGAAGCAAAACTGGTTAAACATAAGAAACTACGGGGATGATAGTCTGCTTCAAGGAAAAAATGAGGTCCAGTCCTTCACCACGATAGCGCTAAATCGCCCACCGCAAAATACGCTCTGTAGAATCCATTCAGAAATGGCTCATAAGTTCTTTTGCTATCCTTTATGTAGCACAGGAACGCCCTAGCAAGGCTATCCTGTGAGACGAAAATGATACGACCACTTCTGCCACTCGCCTTAGTCCCCTGCAGACTGTTCCTGCCCAGTCCGGTAGCGCTGGATCAGCACACAGTCGAAAGGCGAAGAAATCTCAGGGCCGTAGGCTACCGTAGGAAAAGGACAAGAATGAGCCATCTGATTACATGCACTTACAATTGCAGGAGCGTCAGTACGGCCATTCAGCTCTCAACCTTAATTGAAGAAACGCAACGAATTTCATATCATGTGATCGGGCTGAGCGAAACGAAGCGGAAAGAGCCCTTGACGTGCATATGGAGCGATGGAACCGCTGTCTTTCTCGGAGCTAGAGAATCAGGAACGACATCAGGAGGAGTCGGATTTATAGTGGCACCTGGATTCACAAAAAGTGTCACGTTTCACAGTCATCGATTCGGAATCTTGACCGCAACTCTAACGAAGGACATCAGCGTCTCTATCATTCAGGTGTACGCCCCAACGAGTGACAGTAACGAAGATCAACATGAGGACTTTTACGATGACCTTGGCGAGCTAGTTCGATCACAGAAAAGCAGTTATGTGGTGGTATCTGGAGACTTTAATGCACGAGTTGGGTCAAGAAGACCAGAAGAACATTTCATTGGACCACACAGTGCAGAACAACGAAACGCAGCTGGAGAAAGGCTGGCAAACTTCTGCGAGATATACCACATGTATCACGGGAATAGTCAGTTCGTTAAAGCAGTAAGGAAAAGATGGACATATGAGTCCCCGAATGGGCAGCATTACCACGAACTCGACCATATCCTATGCAGCAGAAGGGCCATCACAGATGTTGGAGTAGTCCCATCATTCAATACCGGAAGCGATCATCGACTTCTACGCGCAAGACTGCACTTCGAACGAAGTCATGTGCGCCTGACACGTATACGATCAAGACAACCGCGGGCGACTATTCTTGATGCAGATGCGCTAAAGGCGATGGTAGACGACGTATCCTTGGATATGAAAAACAACATAAATGAGGACTATGACCATCTACTAAACACAATCTCCACGCTTGCTTCACAATCGCGCATCATGGCCCCCAACCACAACTCCCGTAGAATATCGGATACCACCCGGAATCTTCTAGCGCAGAGGAGACAAATGGACCGACATCAAAATCATGTTGAATACACATTGCTTAATCGGCTCTGCAGACAAAAACTCGCTGAAGACCACAGGAATTTCTACCGCTGCCGTCTATTGGAAGCCGCATCCAGCAAACGTAGCATGAAGAAAACAAAGCGAGAGATGGCACAATACCGCCTAACGATTTCTTGTCTGAAAGGCCCCGATGGATTAAGAACTACGTCTCGGCCAGAAATGGAATCGATACTGACGAATTTCTATTCAAACCTTTTCAAATCAGATCACGGCACCTCCACTGAACAGTTACCAATTGGCGAAACGGTGCCATCGTTTTTACCATCAGAAGTTCGTTGCGCAATCGAAACAATGCCGAGAGGAAGAGCTCCAGGAGCTGGTTTATCCTTGGAGGCCTTACAAGCATGCGGTCATAAAGTTTATTGTGCTTTAGCTCAACGTTTCACTCGTTACGTTCAAGAATGCGAAGTGCCGGCCGCATGGAGAAAATCCAAAACAATTCTGCTCTTTAAAAAAGGAGATAAGGAAGACTTGGAGAACTATCGACCAATCACGCTCCTACCAGTGATATACAAGGTGTTTACGCGATGCCTTCTTGCTCGAGTTAGAAAGAAACTAGACGAAGCTCAGCCAATTGAACAGGCAGGATTTCGACGAAAGTTCAGCACTTTGGATCACATTATCACCTGCTGTAGAATTATTGAAGCTGCTCGAGAATATCACGAACCACTGATACTAACGTTCATTGACTATCGAAAGGCATTCGATTCAGTAGAGCGAGAAAAGATATGGTCAGCTCTCAATGAACAAGGCGTCGAACTCCGTTATACGAAAATCTTGAGTGAATGCTACTCTGGATGTAGCACAATATTTCGACCGTTCTTTCGTGATTTAGAGGTGACTGTGGAAAAAGGAGTCCGCCAAGGAGACCCCATTTCCCCGAATCTATTCTCTGCTTGCCTGGAGTCTACAATACGTAACTGCGATTGGCATGACACAGGAATTAAAATTGATGGAAGATATCTAAATCACCTAAGATTTGCCGATGACATAGTACTGATCTCAAGAACTTCAGAACAAGCTTCACAAATGCTCAGTGACCTACATGCAGCAGGAACAAAAGCCGGTTTGAACATCAACATGAATAAAACGAAGTGCATGAGGAATGAGTACTCAGACAGAGATCCTGTTTTCCTACAGGGTGAAGCTCTGGAAGATGTCGATGAATATGTTTATCTTGGCCGACTGCTTAACATGAAAAACGACCTAAAAGGCGAAATAGTAAGGAGGAAAAAAGCTGGCTGGGCAACGTACAATTCAGTCAGGAATGTGATCGAAAATACCAGAGACGAAGAACTGCGAGCAACCCTGTTCAACTCCACAGTACTACCAGCTCTGAGCTACGCTAGTGAAACTTGGTCCCTAACGAAAAATTCGGAAAACCAGTTAAGAAGGATACAAGCTTCACTTGAGCGTCGAATGGTTGGTGTAACCCTACATCAACAACGGATCGCCAGATTACACAACGAAGACATACGTTCGATGTCCAAAGTTCGCGATATCATTTCGCATATCGACAAGGCAAAACACACTTTTGCTGGACATCTTATTAGGCGAGACGACGGACGTTGGAGCACTACAACTGTGCGCTGGGAACCTCGCGACAGGAAACGACCTCGCGGTCGGCCCCCTCTGCGATGGCAAGACTCTCTTGCTCACAGAAACAATATTTGCGATTCTAATTCAATTAAGGTATTAGTCCATTGGACGACATTGGCTCAAGATAGAACATCGTGGAAAAGAAGTTGGGACCCGCGCAAGAACAATCGCTGATAACGGGTCGCCAAGTAATCCAAGTAAGTAATATAGCACACGTACATTTTTTACAAAACACCAAAACACTTCCTTGCTTTTCAACATAGTTCTTGGAGGAGAAATCGCGTTGAGAACTGAGGCATGTCAAATGCGCCTTCCTACAGCTTTTAGCCTATAATGAATTAAAGATCGATATCGGAGAAGGAAGTTCTTAGCATGGGTCTGATTGAGAACAATCTGCTGGACATAGCAGTTTTTATTTCGAACAAAAAGATTGTGTTTCAGCAAAGTTGTGGTGCTTCAAAATTAGGGGGTCAAAACGGCGGATACTTTTTGACCGACCAAATACGAGAAAACTGTGAGAGAAAAAGTTGCAGAGTGTACTCGTCTCGCACTCGTGCCGTCTCTCATGAATAATCGTATGGCCAGCTCTTGCAAAGACCTGGGGCCGTAAGGTATGCTTCCCCGAATGCTTGCGGGGACGAAAGTCCCTTTAAATTTTTTGTTTTGAACGATACTGTTTCTTTATTTTCAATGCATGTTTACTTTAAGCACACACATATATTAAATGTAGGCCCTTTATCAGGACAATCCCAGTTGGGACGACAGAGAAAATTTAAAGGGATTTTCGTCCCTAACCCTTCGGGGAAGCATACCTTACGGCCCCTGGGCTGTGTACCTGAGATCACTGTAGCGGCCCTCAGAGTCGGTTGACTCGTCTGGGTTGGTTTCGATGTGAGAGCGCCGAGGATCGAAATTCGACACCGATGCCTTATTGAAAAAGGGATTTCTCCATGCTATCTTCTCTTGAGAGGAGAGAATCCGTCCACTCTGATACCAAATATCGTGCTACCGTGATGGACATCGACGTTCTCTGCAATGCAAATGTTGCTTGTGGCTGGCTCAGTAGAAGCTCATAAATCAATGTATGAATGTCAATGTTTTCTTGTCTCTCTCACTATTAGACTCATAGCGTATTATGCACTTCCAAAATGGATTCATGCGAAAAGGAAACACCTTACATAAGAAGGGTTTCTCTAACCTTCAATCCGGAATAAGAAATTGAAGATGTTCCAAAGTAGCTCATTCTCTACGGCAGCGATATTATCAAGAGATTCTACCGATATCGAAGGCAGGCAAGCATAAAGTGTCTCGCAAGAAAATCGTCCCTTCTTGGGGACTTCGAAGTCTGGTTGGCACGTCCCGTCCCAAGACATCCCCAACCAAGAAACAATTTTTCTGGTTTTCCCTTAAGTCATATGAAAGTCCAAGTGCAGCTCAACATCGGCCGCGACCTGGCGAATATTACGGATGGGGTCATAACAAGTAGTCACTGTTCGTATTCAAAAGGAGACTGGTCAACAGGCTTTCGCACATTACCAACTAACCTGGAACGATAGCGAGAGGTGATAAATAGTGTCCAGCAATGGGACGCAGCCCTCTCAAAACCAAAGCCGTAGACTTTGTTAAGCCTTCCGTCTACAGGAAACCTAATTTCTTCTATCGGATTTCAACAGTTAGAAAATGTGGAAGTAATGTCTTAGGTGAGGACGTGTCCGACTATTCAGCGATCCCCCAATTGTTAGCATCCAGTCAAATGTGGGGTAGGGCTAAAAACAAGAATGGTCTGAAAAACACAAAACTGCCCTTCAATAGTCAGACGAAGTCGAAAAGATGGGTTTTCTATCACAACAAATAATCCGATGCAGCCTACCTCCTTACTGCCGCCTTCCTAAACCCAGAAAAAAAGCTGTTAGGAAGCGACCAAGTCATGATGTGAATCTAATTGAGTTCTGCACCCTGCGCTAGATTAGAAACAAAAACTTCGTTTCTAACCTAGCGCAGCCAATAGGCAAAAATACAACAAAAATGTTTCTAAACTTTTGATCACTACTGTATTAGATCATCAATCCTTACTATATATAATTCGCTAAGTATGTCTTTGTGTGTGCTGTGTGTGCGCACGTTTGTCACGAAATTCATAGCTCGCTTCACAGCAATGATAGCGCCATGGTTCTTACATATGTTATAGGGGGTGGGATGGGGACTCAAGTGGTATGTGATAGGAACTGATAACGACTGATAATAGCTGATAAGAGGGGCTAGAAAGCGAGCATCGCCAATTTCGTTTTGTCGTTCATATTGGTACTAGAGCGTCTATACTTACAAGTGTTATGTGGGTGGTCCCGGGACATTGGTGGTACATGAATGAAAGCGATAGCAACTGATAAGGGCTGATAAGATGTCAGAACACGGAAGAACTCACAGAACTCGATTCCGTTACCCAGCTTGCGCTGACACTAGAGCGTCCCTACTTACAAGTGTTATAAGGGGGGGACGGGGACATTGTTGATGGGTGATTGAAAGTGGATTGCAACTGATAAGGGCTGATAAGGGGCGTCAGAACGCAAAAGTCGTCGATTCCGTTACCCAGCTTGCGCTTGACACTAGAGCGTCCCTACTTACAAGTGTTATAAGGGGTGGGACGGGGACATTGTTGATGGGTGATTGGAAAGGTGATTACAACTGATAAGGGCTGATAAGGGGCGTCAGAACGCAAAAGTCGTCGATTCCGTTACCCAGCTTGCGCTGACACTAGAGCGTCCCTACTTACAAGTGTTATATGGGGTGGGACGGGGACATTGTTGATGGGTGATAGAAAGTGGTTACAACTGATAAGGGCTGATAAGGGGCGTCAGAACGCAAAAGTCGTCGATTCCGTTACCCAGCTTGCGCTGACACTAGGCGTCCCCACTCACAAATTCTATTTGTAGTGGTACGTGAACATTGTATCATTGTGTGACCAGCTTGCTTAATAGCAGTCGATTGCATAAACTTAATCAGGTCTTCTCGAGATAAGTTTCATTTCTAACAATATCAAGAAAGCTGAAACTCATTGAACCGCTAATCCTTTCAGGGTTCTAAATAATGGTGAATGTAAATAAATGATAGCCTTAGCTCTTCACTTATGTAATAGGCATAGTTTCATTTTCAATTTTGAGACTGACAGCAAGTTTACCACCGCTAAATTCCGAATTCAAGAAGAATGCTGGATGTTTACAGTTGTGAGATAAATGCCAGTTCAGCTCCAGACGTTATCACGCGTATTCTCGATGGACTTCAGCGAAACTGGGAAAGGTCTAACACATTCAATAGTGAGGTGGTTAATGGAGGACCTCATGCTGATATTCCATGGGTCCTCCAGTTTCGCTAAAGCCTGTCGTGTGATGCGCGCGATAGCGGGCGGAGCAAAACTGGTATATCTTTTAGAGAATAAACAGTGTATATAGATACGGTAGAGCAAGAAGGAATTCCATGCAACCCCGCGACTCCGCCTTGTGAATGCCTCAGTCTCTCCTTCAGTTGCGACCGACGTGCGCCCGTTTTCCCCCTTCTTTAGTGTGCGCCATGCGCCTGAGATTTATCTTGAATTTGGAAGGTGTGATTCGGTCCTGAATCTCCCCAGAATCCTCGTTCTCTTATTCTTTTCATTTGATGCCTTTTTCTCTAGGAATTTTTGGTCATTATTTGTCGGAGATTGTTTCTTTTCGTTCGTTGGTCGATTTTATTACTTTAAAGGTATATATTATCGTTTAATTACCCAAGTTTGAGATTGTGCGCCTTGCACCAATAAATCGTGGAGGTTAGGAGTGCGACGAATTGGAATCGGTAGTCTCGATCTGTGAAACTTACTGTAACAACCGCGTGGCACTGAACCATTCGTAAATGCAGGATACCAACCGCACACACAGAGCGCACCACACACGCAAGCATGCATGGATACACCTGTATGGAGAGCTGGTATGAATCGACACAGCACTACAGAAACAGGGAGTCCATCCCCTGAATCCACCTGCGTCTCAGGGCAAGTACATGGTGGCTTTTGGTCCGCGATTTACCCCCTATCCGCCACCTGGGGTCGCGCCACGTAGCCTCGCCACCAACCGGCTCGAGATCTTTCAGTGAGAGAGGACCCTCAGTGAAAGAGATCCGTGGAGGCTCATCGCAATAAGGTCATCATCGACGTCAAGATAGGGGTCCAACAGGGCGACACCATCCCGCCCAAACTCTTCAGCGCCGCTCTCGAGAACGTCATGCGTCAACATCGAGCAAGCGGAGCGAATGCTGGCTGATTTCGACTGCGCCTGTGGTAAGGTTGGTCTACAGCTGAACCTAACGAAGACGATGTTTATGAGAAACGGATTGGTTCCTGATGCCCCATTCACGCTCAACGGAACGAACATCACCGAATGCTCCAGCTACGTGTACCTAGGTCGGGAAATCAATATGATGAACGATCTAGCTCCAGAGCTGAGCAGGAGGAAACGAGCGGCTTGGGGAGCGTACAAGAACATCGAGGGAGTAGTGAAGAAGACGAAGAACATCCGGCTCCGTGCCCACCTCTTCGATTCCGCTGTCCTTCCTGCCCTAACCTACGCCTCAGAGACTTGGACTCTGCGCAGGCAGGACGAGCATGCGGTCAGCGTTATCCAACGCGCTGTCGAGAGGACGATGCTAGGAGTAACCCTACACGCAAGTGCAGAGGGGAATCCGGAGTGCCGAACTACGCCAACGATCGAAGATCAGGGACGCTGCCGTTTTCGCCAAGGAATCGAAGATAAGGTGGGCCGGACACGTCATGCGATTTTGCGATGACCGTTGGACCAGAGCGGTTACCGACTGGATCCCTCGGGACGTCAAACGAACACCTGGACGACCGCCGGCCCGATGGTCAGACTTCTTCACGAAAGCTCTGAACGAAAGGAATGAAGGACTCGTGTCCCTCGAGCGAGGAGGGTCCACTGGACAACTCTTGCACGCGACAGGGACGAATGGAGACGTTGCTGGCGCCCGCTCGAGCAATTCGATGATCAACGGGACGACAGGTGATACAGGTGATACAGGTATGATATTTAGATATTCGCGCTATCAAGAGAGCATGAACAATTACCATGCTTTGGATGTTGAGAAAGTTTAGCGCTTGCAACTTTATATGAATGTGGCATTAAAATACAAACTCATTATCCACAAACACCGACCATCCTAAAAAAAACTCAGGGAGATTAGCGAGTTGATGAATCTCGATGGTGAACACAAGAAATTGCCAGGAAAAATGGAATGCATTTCTTATCGCGGATCTGGATACTTCAGTGTTTCCTCCGAACTCAAGCTTTCTTATCAGCCCTCATCAGTTGATTCCACTTTTTGTCACCCATTAAATCAAACATGACCCTTCGAAAGATCCGTTACCCTTTCCTTCTAAGAGTCCTTATCAGCCCTTATCAGTTGTTATCACTTTTGCTACCTCACCAAATATGTTCCCGTCCCACCCCCTACATCATAACTTGAAATCAACTCTTGACGACTACTGGCGCCCGCGCCATGAATTTTGTGACAGACGGACACACACACATACATACATACAACAGACAATATCACTTAGTATGGGTATATATATGTAGTAGGGAGCTTTCGAAAGCCTGGCTGAAAAAAATGTTGTCACTTGGCTGTCAGACTCAGCAGACGACTTAGTTTAGTTTCTGAAACACGTCGGATATGAATATAGCCTTACTGCACAAATTTCATCAGTATTCCCCGCGTATACAGACTCATTCAAGAAAGGGCTTTTTAGGAAAATGCAAGTTCCATTTTCAGGACAAATGCAGTGGAGAACAAGAGCGAGTCAGGGAATTCGCAAGTAATTTCAAGTATTATGCAAACCAGGCGCGAGTCAAAATCTCCCTTACACATGAGAGTCTAGATACTGACTACTTGTGCTCGTGTTTATTCTGCAATTTAGACAGCCGGAAGTGACACGTGTTGTGAACACGAAGATTCCTTCGGCGATTGCACCCTACCGTAACCAGAGAAGAAAATTTATGCAGGTTAGGTTCTTGAGCGAGAAATGGAGGCTTCCGTAGCTATTTTCTCAAGTTCTCCATTTTTTCGTGAGAAATTTTGAGGATCACGAGAGCACACACATTAAATTTTAAAAAACGATTTATTGTGCAAGCAAGTTACACGATATAAGGAGGCTCGTTAACAGAGTCGACGAAGAATAAACATTGTTATTATATAAACTTTATGCGGGGTGCCATCCCAAAAAAAATATTCTTATTACCATAATGAGCACTGCATTTCATTAATCATTTTCGACTTTTGTGAACAGAAGAATGCTTCAGCAAATGGTGGAAAATTTGACATAGTCGTGACCACCCTGAAATTTATTACTACAATAAATCTCGTTTTGCGACACTACCATCACCTCCCTGTTTTCCTGAGTGTATGACTGTCGTAACGACTGCTTGTCTTCAATTACAACCCTATTACTTCGTGTTAATTTGAAATATATAGAATCGCCGTAATAGAGCAGGATATGGTCACAATTAGAATATCCTCTCAGAATTTGCAACAATCACGTTTTGTCTGTTTCGGTCCTCGAGTTTGCTATCAACTTCCCTATCCTCCACATCAACGGAGCACTTCAGAACGGGCAGAATAGACGCATAAACATCGTAACCAACACATCGACAAGTCGATACGATATCCAAGTCTGTACGTTCTCGAAGAGTGGGCACGGCCGCCACACCTCACCTTTTTCATACTTCAGAAATGCACCTTGGTTTTTCATTAAGCGATCAGTCGCCGAAACATCAGGAACGAAAGTCGAACGTTCCGTGTACGTACGCTATATCGTGCAAATATTTTGAAAGCGCGGCTATCTCTGAACGACCTCCTTTCTTTAGTGTGAACAGCATTTAATGAATGTTTTGAATACGGTAACTGCAGCGCGAAGGCGCATGCGCCTCATCCTCACATCGCTCACTTGATTCGCTCATTCGCTACTTCGTTTCTTTTTTTGCGTCTGTTCTATAATTTATAATCGTCATAATATAACCATACGGATATATCCATACGTAGAGGTGTTCACATTTGTTAATGCGGTAAACGTGCCTTTAGCGATGTCTTCCCAAGCCAAACGAATTTGCCAGGCCGATTTTCTATTTTCCTATATTTGCACCAGTTCAGCTCCACCTCTATGCGCCTCACTTGATAAACTTTGGTCACACTTGTCAGTCTGTAGTCTGTCGGTCATCAGCATGACTAACCGGCTCAATTCACTTTTCTTCAGCAGATTTGTAGTGGGTGAGGAAATTAGACAAGTTAGATGACTTGTAACTATAGCTACTCAACAATGTATCTTGTGTGGAAAGCTCTAGTTTTCGGTTAACTCAAAGGAAGATTTATGCCCGTTAATGCTAAACGTTACAGTAAGGATTTGGAAAAATCGGTCTTTGTCAACACATTCCCTTGAATTATTGCTGACCTCGAAAGAATAACGTTACTAATACGTTTAATAAGTGCTTCCTACACCCACAAACGTTTTTCGTGCTACTGAACTGAATAATTCGCGAACGATTGAGATGATGGAGTGGGAGAATGAAATGGGTACAAGAACAGGGCAAGACAACAAAAGAGAACTGAAACAGAATGTATAAAGGATGGACAAAATTTGCGTTAGAAGATAAATTTTCATAAAGTCGATGTGGCTAAATAATCAACAAACAATCTTAATGGAATGGTAAGTAGAAAGATTGTCAGACAGAAAAACATTATCACCTCATGAAAGTGACACCCCCGGGGGGGGGGGGGGGGGGGGGGGGCACCCCGACCGGCGCGGGTCGCTTTCTGTGTTGATATTATGACGAAACTTCTGAAAGTATCGACCTGCTGTGTAGTGGGTTGTTGGATACGTCCAAGCTTTTCAAGGAAGTACTAATTGATTCTATCACTTCTCTACATGAATCCGATTTGCCTCCGGCACATTCAATACAAATCGTTTCATAGCATTTGAGTTGGGAGAGCTGCATGACCCCTTCTCCAGTATGATGAATTCAACGATAATCTGTTGGCAGATAAACTGCACATTGCTTGAGGGCGCGCAATCTTGCTCCGACGCCTTATGCGTTCCATTGAAGATTCTTCCGATCTGAAGCGTCAACCAGAAATAAAAGAGAATTGAGATGATCTTTACTACCCAGTTTTCCGCGGTATCTCCAACTCGTGATTAGTGCTCTTATAAGCTTTGTGTATAAACCATCTGATAACTAATTGATGATTGCTTTGCTTTTCACTAGCATTGGCTCGAATGCCAATCTTATTTGAGACAGCACAACTGTTTCAGGGGAAACAGTCGTAATAACTTCGTATAGCATACATTATACGAGCTTTCTACAAAACATTCCTCTAAAAATGGGACTTGTCACGTAATAGGGGGCAAAGGCATGACAAGGGGTGATGTTTGGGGTCACACCACGGAAGAAACGCTCACCTGCGACCAAGGTTTCCATATAATCCTTACAGACAAGTGACCGTAGTCTACGACAGTGAAGGAAATTGTTCGCTATCTTCACAGCTTTCTGCAAAACATCTCCTCTGAAAATGGAAAATGTCACATAATAGGCCCACTATGCCTGCTGAGAACTGTTCAAAGATTCCACTTGATATACAGAGGATGGGATATTGAGAGCAGAGGGAACACGTAAAGCCAGTAAGCGCTTGAAAACGAAATGAAGATCTAAGAATTCGGAAAATAACATTCATCTAATCTCACAATGTAGTGGATGAGATACGTGGCGCATTCTGGGGTAAGTTTTGAGGCCCTTCTTTGTGTGTAGCGGTTAGCCCGCATAAGCGGGATTATATACACATCACATGCGAGCAACTACTTTTTGAGATGAAATCGAGTGCATGGCGCATTCCGAAATCAAGCTTTCTGAAAATATAACAGCACCATCTTGTAGCGCTTGAAGAGCTGAGTTCAACGGTGTTTTCCGTTTCTGGAATACTTCACTCTGACCCGACTTATAACGAATTCACGAAATTAACGAGGATTCGCGTTATTCGCGTGAATTTTCGATTTCAAACGGCGAGTACTGTACATATCTTTTGTTACGTCATGACATGAATGTCCTTATTTGTTGAAACAACAGAATATGTAGTTGCAACCGTCCTTAATCCATTGCTATCATATCACCGAAGCGAAATTTGGTCCACGTGAAGCGAGTGTGGCACATTTACATTACATGTCTTGATGATTTCACTAATTTAGTGTCAAGAAATTGCATCTCTTAAATACTATTGACACGTTGACAACGAGCGCACTTTTCCTTTGCACGCGGATGCATTCTTTGCGTGCTTCTTTGCATGCTAAGCGTCATTAACTAAAGGGCAAACATCAATTCTGTAATTCTTCGAAATCTCTACTTCATTTAGGACGCATATAGCTGGAGGGTTCTGTGTGTGGGACCGCTTTACGCAGCGCAAAGCTTTTTTCGCTGCGGAAATCCCAGATCCACTCAGGAGTAAACCTGGGGCACCGGCAGCGGAAAAGCTGCGCATTCTGCCCAATTATCCACCCCAGTAGCTCCAAACACCTTCACCCATGAGATTTTGAGATTCAGATTTTCGCTCATAAGCGATACGGAAAACCCTACATGCCACTGGGAGAGTAAATAATAGGAATTCTGTATTCGCACAAGTGGCACTGTGCTTACTTGATCAAGAAGCGAACGCCGACTTCAAAGAGCTAGAAGTGACCATCTTGCTGGAGAGCTCACGATAAAGGAAAGAGTGAAAATCTTCAATAGCATTTCCCTGTTGCTGATGTTAAGAATTCTGCTTGTAATTCAGTTTGCATCGGCTTTTCGCAATCGATAAATATGAAGAAAAGTTTCTGAAATCAGAAATATCATCGGTCATGACTGAGTGTGGTGACCTAAAACACTGAAGCTATTTCGAAGTAAAAAAGCCGCGCGCTTCATTTGAGTTTGCTCACTTACAAGCTGTTGGTGAGACAATATGTCCCGTTGGTGACTATCGCTTAATCGACAGCTTGATTTTCTAAGAATAGTGCAAATATTAAGTTTTCAGACATGGTGCAGCAAGATGTCGGACTTCACTCTGTACGCACAGGCAAATGAAGAGCATTCGCCGGCAGTGTATCGGTATGTTCCTTGGTCATAGCTTCAACATTTATATTCTTTTCCGCGCTACGTGGTGTCACCACTTGATGCCGAGGTAAAGAAAGGGATGCTTCCGAGTCGTGATTGGCTGGCCCCACAATCTTCAACCGCTCCTTATCAAATCAGTTCGGTCCCACATAAGCTTACTACAGTCTGGGCTAGATTCACGGTAACAAGAGTGTGCCGCCAGAAAATTCGAATTTCAAAAAATCAGGCATTTTTGTATATATCCTACGTAATTTTGTGATAGTTTAGTATTCAGTCTTTGATTTCCTCGCATAAAACATATCGATCCCGGAATAGGCAGTTTTTACATTCTCGAAAAACACTCGCCACTTGGCTCTGACTAGCTGTTTTATTGCGTTACATTGCAAGACTCTTCATGAAACTTCCGTTGGACACTTCTACGAAGTACAGTAGCATATATACCAGCACGAATAGGGCTGAGTGTGAGGGGTTCAGCGACTCCACGAACAATTTCTCCAAGATGCAAACGAAGAAGCGCTGGATGACAGCTCGCTCAATCCGCATTTGTTCGCTGAGACTGCCATGGAGCGTACCTTCTTGCAGCGTGTTGCTCGCACACACTTTCGCAATACTTATAAACGTGAAAATGCCTAAGTTCTCACCGATGCGCGCAAATGGAATAGAAAGCAATGATGTTGGTCGTTGTCTCGATTCTGTAAGTTCCATTCACGGATCGTTTCCCCAGTTGTAGACCGTTTCCCCTGAAACATTGTGCTGTCTCAAATAAGATTGGCATTCGAGCCAATGCTAGTGAAAAGCAAAGCAATCATCAATTAGTTATCAGATGGTTTATACACAAAGCTTAAAGAGCACTAATCACGAGTTGGAGATACCGCGGAAAACTGGGTAGTAAAGAATCATCTCAAACCTCTTTATTCTTGGTTGACGCTTCAGATCGGAAGAATCTTCAATGGAACGCATAAGGCGTCGGAGCAAGATTGCGCGCCCTCAAGCAATGTGCAGTTTATCTGCCAACAGATTATCGTTGAATTCATCATACTGGAGAAGGGGTCATGCAGCTCTCCCAACTCAAATGCTATGAAACGATTTGTATTGAATGTGCCGGAGGCAAATCGGATTCATGTCAGAAGAGTGACAGGAACTTCGATTAGTCAATTAGTAGTTCTTGAAAGCTTTGGACCTACCAGACAACACCCACCTACACAGCAGGGTCGATGAATTTCTAGGAAGTTTTCGTTCACATATCAACACAGAAAGCGATCACTTCAAGAGGTGATATTGTTTTTTGTCTGACAATCTTCTACCATTCCCATTAAGATTGTTGTTGATTATTATCAGCCACATCGACTTTATGAAGAATTTATCTTCTTAACGCAAATTTTGTCCATCCTTTATACATTCTGTTTCAGTTCTCTTTTGTTGTCTTGCCCTGTTCTTGTACCCATTTCATTCTCCCACTCCATCATCTCAATCGTTCGCGAATTATTCAGTTCAGTAGCACGAAAAACGTTTGTGGGTGTAGGAAGCACTTATTAAACGTATTAGTAACGTTATTCTTTCGAGGTCAGCAATAATTCAAGGGAATGTGTTGACAAAGACCGATTTTTCCAAATCCTTACTGTAACGTTTTAGCATTAACGGGCATAAATCTTCCTTTGAGTTAACCGAAAACTAGAGCTTTCCACACAAGATACATTGTTGAGTAGCTATAGTTACAAGTCATCTAACTTGTCTAATTTCCTCACCCACTACAAATCTGCTGAAGAAAAGTGAATTGAGCCGGTTAGTCATGCTGATGACCGACAGACTACAGACTGACAAGTGTGACCAAAGTTTATCAAGTGAGGCGCATAGAGGTGGAGCTGAACTGGTGCAAATATAGGAAAATAGAAAATCGGCCTGGCAAATTCGTTTGGCTTGGGAAGACATCGCTAAAGGCACGTTTACCGCATTAACAAATGTGAACACCTCTACGTATGGATATATCCGTATGGTTATATTATGACGATTATAAATTATAGAACAGACGCAAAAAAAGAAACGAAGTAGCGAATGAGCGAATCAAGTGAGCGATGTGAGGATGAGGCGCATGCGCTTCGCGCTGCAGTTACCGTGTTTAAAACATCAAATGGCTGTTCACACTAAAGAAAGGAGGTCGTTCAGAGATACCCGCGCTTTCAAAATATTTGCACGATATAGCGTACGTACACGGAACGTTCGACTTTCGTTCCTGATGTTTCGGCGACTGATCGCTTAATGAAAAACCAAGGTGCATTTCTGAAGTATGAAAAAGGTGAGGTGTGGCGGCCGTGCCCACTCTTCGAGAACGTACAGACTTGGATATCGTATCGACTTGTCGGTGTGTTGGTCACGATGTTTATGCGTCTATCTGCCCGTTCTGAAGTGCTCCGTTGATGTGGAGGATAGGGAAGTTGATAGCAAACTCGAGGACCGAAACAGACAAAACATGATTGTTGCAAATTCTGAGAGGATATTCTAATTGTGACCATATCCTGCTCTATAGGGCTTCTAATATTTCAAATTAACACGAAGTAATAGGGTTGTAATTGAAGACAAGCAGTTGTTACGACAGTCATACACTCAGGAAAACAGGGAGGTGATGGTAGTGTCGCAAAACGAGATTTATTGTAGTAATAAATTTCAGGGTGGTCACGACTATGTCAAATTTTCCACCATTTGCTGAAGCATTCTTCTGTTCACAAAAGTCGAAAATGATTAATGAAATGCAGTGCTCATTATGGTAATAAGAATATTGATGCACCCGCATAAGTTATATATAAAAATGTTATTCTTCCGCGACTGCTGTTACACGAGCTCCTTTTATCGTGTAACTTGCTTTGCACAATAAATCGTTTTTTAAAATTTAATGTGTGTGCTCTCGTGATCCTCAAAATTTCTCACGAAAAAATGGAGAACTTGAGAAAATAGCTACGGAAGCCTCCATTTCTCGCTCAAGAACCTAACCTGCATAAATTTTCTTCTCTGGTTACGGTAGGGTGCAATTGCCGAAGGAATCTTGTGTTCACAACACGTGCACTTCCGGCTGTCTAAATTGCAGAATAAACACGAGCACAAGTAGTCAGTATCTAGACTCTCATGTGTAAGGGAGATTTTGACTCGCGCCTGGTTTGCATAATACTTGAAATTACTTGCGAATTCCCTGACTCGCTCTTGTTCTCCACTGCATTTGTCCTGAAAATGGAACTTGCATTTGTCCTAAAAATGCAATTTCTTGAATGAGTCGGTATACGGGGAATACTGATGAAATTTGTGCAGTAAGGCTATATTCATATCCGACGTGTTTCAGAAACTAAACTAAGTCGTCTGCTGAGTCTGACAGCCAAGTGACAACATTTTTTTCAGCCAGGCTTTCGAAAGCTCCCTACTACATATATATATATATATATATATATATATATATATATATATATATATATATATATATATATATATATATATATATATATATATATATATATATATATATATATATATATATATATATATATATATATATATATATATATATATATATATATATATATATATATATATATATATATATATATATATATATATATATATATATATATATATATATATATATATATATATATATATATATATATATATATATATATATATATATATATATATATATATATATATATATATATATATATATATATTATATATATATAATATATAATATACTAAGTATATGTCTGTGTGTGTGTATGTGTGTGTGTCTGTCTGTCACGAAATTCATAGCTCGGGCACCAGTGGTCGTCAGGAGTTGATTTCAAGATATGATATAGGGGGTGGGACGGGAACATATTTGGTGGGGTACAGAAAGTGATAACAACTGATAAGGGCTGATAAGGACTCTTAGAAGGAAAGGGTAACGGATCTTTCGAAGGGTCATGTTTGATTTAATGGGTGACAAAAAGTGGAATCAACTGATGAGGGCTGATAAGAAAGCTTGAGTTCGGAGGAAACACTGAAGTATCCAGATCCGCGATAAGAAATGCATTCCATTTTTCCTGCAATTCTTTGTCACCATCGACCGCTAATCTCCCTAAGTCTTTTTTTAGGATGGTCGGTGTTTGTGGATAATGAGTTTGTATTTTAATGCCACATTCATATGAAGTTGCAAGCGCTAAACTTTCTCAACATCCAAAGCATGGTAATTGTTCATGCTCTCTTGATAGCGCGAGTATCTAAATATCGTACCTGTATCACCTGTATCACCTGTCGTCCCGTTGATCATCGAATTGCTCGAGCGGGCGCCAGCAACGTCTCCATTCGTCCCTGTCGCGTGCAAGAGTTGTCCAGTGGACCCTCCTCGCTCGAGGGACACGAAGTCCTTCATTCCTTTCGTTCAGAGCTTTCGTGAAGAAGTCTGACCATCGGGCCGGCGGTCGTCCAGGTGTTCGTTTGACGTCCCGAGGGATCCAGTCGGTAACCGCTCTGGTCCAACGGTCATCGCAAAATCGCATGACGTGTCCGGCCCACCTTATCTTCGATTCCTTGGCGAAAACGGCAGCGTCCCTGATCTTCGATCGTTGGCGTAGTTCGGAACTCCGGATTCCCCTCTGCACTTGCGTGTATAGGGTTACTCCTAGCATCGTCCTCTCGACAGCGCGTTGGATAACGCTGACCGCATGCTCGTCCTGCCTGCGCAGAGTCCAAGTCTCTGAGGCGTAGGTTAGGGCAGGAAGGACTGCGGAATCGAAGAGGTGGGCACGGAGCCGGATGTTCTTCGTCTTCTTCACTACTCCCTCGATGTTCTTGTACGCTCCCCAAGCCGCTCGTTTCCTCCTGCTCAGCTCTGGAGCTAGATCGTTCATCATATTGATTTCCCGACCTAGGTACACGTAGCTGGAGCATTCGGTGATGTTCGTTCCGTTGAGCGTGAATGGGGCATCAGGAACCAATCCGTTTCTCATAAACATCGTCTTCGTTAGGTTCAGCTGTAGACCAACCTTACCACAGGCGCAGTCGAAATCAGCCAGCATTCGCTCCGCTTGCCCAGTTGACGCATGACGTTCTCGAGAGCGGCGCTGAAGAGTTTGGGCGGGATGGTGTCGCCCTGTCGGACCCCTCTCTTGACGTCGATGATGACCTTGCGTCTCCACGGATCTCTTTCACTGAGGGTCCTCTCTCACTGAAAGATCTCGAGCCGGTTGGTGGCGAGGCTACGTGGCGCGACCCCAGGTGGCGGATAGGGGGTAAATCGCGGACCAAAAGCCACCATGTACTTGCCCTGAGACGCAGGTGGATTCAGGGGATGGACTCCCTGTTTCTGTAGTGCTGTGTTGATTCATACCAGCTGTCTCCACTCAGGCGTATCCATGCATGCTTGCGTGTGTGGTGCGCTCTGTGTGTGCGGTTGGTATCCTGCATTTACGAATGGTTCAGTGCCACGCGGTTGTTACAGTAAGTTTCACGGATCGAGACCACCGATTCCAATTCGTCACACTCGTAATCTCCACGATTTATTGGTGCAAGGCGCACAATCTCAAACTTGGGTAATTAAACGATAATATACCTTTAAAGTAATAAAATCGACCAACGAACGAAAAGAAACAATCTCCGACAAATAATGACCAAAAATTCCTAGAGAAAAAGGCACTAAATGAGAAGAATAAGAGAACGAGGATTCTGGGGAGACTCAGGACCGAATCACACCTTCCAAATTCAAGATAAATCTCAGGCGCATGGCGCACACTAAAGAAGGGGGAAAGCGGGCGCACGTCGGTCGCAGTTTCCACCGCTTGAAGGCGAACTGAGGCATTCACAAGGCGGAGTCGCGGGGTTGCATGGAATTCCTTCTTGCTCTACCGTATCTATATACACTGTTTATTCTCTAAAAGATATACCAGTTTTGCTCCGCCCGCTATCGCGCGCATCACACGGCAGGCTTTAGCGAAACTGGAGGACCCATGGAATATCAGCATGAGGTACTCCATTAACCACCTCACTATTGAATGTGTTAGACCTTTCCTTTCGCTGAAGTCCATCGAGAATACGCGTGATAACGTCTGGAGCTGAACTGGCATATTATCTCACAACTGTAAACATCCAGCATTCTTCTTGAATTCAGATAATTTAGCGGTGAATAGGATTGCTGTCAGTCTCAAAATTAAAATGAACTATGCCTATTTACATAAGTGAAGAGCTAAGCTTCATTCACAGTCACCATTATTTAAAACCCCGAAAAGATGATTAGCGGTTCAATAAGTTTGCTTTTTTGATATTGCATTAGGAAATGAAAGTTATCATTTGCTGAAGACTTGATTGAGTTTATGCAATCGACTGCTATTAAGTAAGCTGGTCATACAATGATACAATGTGCACGTACCACTACAAATAGAATTTGTAAGTAGGGACGCTCTAGTGTCAGCGCAAGCTGGTAACGGAATCGACGACTTTTGCGTTCTGACGCCCCTTATCAGCCCTTATCAGTTGTAACCACTTTCAATCACCCATCAACAATGTCCCCGTCCCACCCCACATAACACTTGTAAGTAGGGACGCTCTAGTGTCAGCGCAAGCTGGTAAACGGAATCGACGACTTTTGCGTTCTGACGCCCCTTATCAGCCCTTATCAGTTGCTATCGCTTTCATTCATGTACCACCATTGTCCCGGGACCACCCCACATAACACTTGTAAGTATAGACGCTCTAGTACCAATATGAACGACAAAACGAAATTGGCGATGCTCGCTTTCTAGCCCCTCTTATCAGCTATTATCAGTCGTTATCAGTTCCTATCATACCACTTGAGTCCCCATCCCACCCCCTATAACATATGTAAGAACCATGGCGCTATCATTGCTGTGACCCGAGCTACAGACAGACACACAGACATACTTAGCGAACTATATATAGTAGGATAAGATGTTAGTGAGAAGCTGAGCTTTAGCTGCATTTCTCATGCATTAGCGTATTCCCTTCTTTTCCTATCTCATGATTAACGAGGAATGGAAACTGTAGAATGCGTGGGAATCGCGATACTCCCGGCCCGAAAAGTGCAGAGAAGTGGCGCAAGAAAATCTGGGGGAAGCAGGTATATATCATTCGTTCTGAGCACTCTGAAGTTAGCTTCGCGAATTTCAATGGCGAATTCCGAAAAGGGCCAATTTCCGTCGAAAGGTCCTCCAATTTGGCGATACTTCTTCTCCGGCCTTCGTAAGCTCTGTTCAGACGCGCACGAATTTGATCACAGTACTCTGGGTAGTCGCACAGTGTACTGTGATGACCGCGATTACGGCAATAGAAGCAGAGTGTGAAGTATTTCTTGCAAAGGGACCCCCTCGAACAAATTAGCGTCGAGACACCGTTTGCACCTATTTGTCTATTCGTCTCGATTAAGTGGCTTCTAATTCCAATGTCGCGCACAACAGTGCAGGAATCTAAATAGTGGGATCCAGTGGCTGAGCGAAGGCGCATCTCGTTATGACGCGCACAAGCTTATTATATGACCAGATTAGTCCCCCGTCAACCGCCGGGACCTTCCTTTCCTGCGCAAGCTTTCTATCCTCCGCTATGGTCCCTTCCTCCTGTGACACCAACACCTCGTGGAAGTGACGCGTATGCAACACAATGGTGTTTCATACAGTAGAAGGGACACAATCATGATATGACGGTAGATTTTTCGCTTCCCTTCCTCATCCTCCCTTCCTCTCTCCACTGCCCTCCAGCTGCCACTGCAGCACCATGTGGAATGAACGGAAGTGTGCTAAGCAGGTGTTTATATAGCCCTAAGAGTGTTATCACAACTATCCTGCTACAAAACATTGATATCTCAAATCCTGTAAGCTACCCGATTTGTTAGCGGTTTGTTTATCCCATGAGCTTCCTTCTCACTCACTTCATTTTGCGGACGGACACACATACATACACACACACACACACACACTCACACACACACATACAGATACACAAACCGACACACAAAGTTAGCGCTTTATAAATAGAAGGATTCCATATCAAAACCCACGGATCTCTTTCACTGAGGGTCCTCTCTCACTGAAAGATCTCGAGCCGGTTGGTGGCGAGGCTACGTGGCGCGACCCCAGGTGGCGGATAGGGGGTAAATCGCGGACCAAAAGCCACCATGTACTTGCCCTGAGACGCAGGTGGATTCAGGGGATGGACTCCCTGTCTCTGTAGTGCTGTGTCGATTCATACCAGCTTCTCCATACAGGTGTATCCATGCATGCTTGCGTGTGTGGTGCGCTCTGTGTGTGTGCGGTTGGTATCCTGCATGTCGGCACAGCCAAAAGCTTGCATTCAAGTGACTGGGAAGTACATGGGAGGCGATTCGGGGCCGCCTCCAAGAAATAAGCCCCTTGTTCCGCTCCAGGATAGCGTGGCTAACTACCTGGAGGTCTATCCTAGCCCACACGACAGAGCCTGGCAAGCTACTCGTGTGCCTTCAATATGCCGAAAACAGCAATATGGATGGGCCTCATTCCCCTGAACCTGAGGGAGCCCCCAATACGGCAGCGTTGGGTAGGACCGCTCGGGAGAGGCTGCTAGAATCTCAGGGCCCGGATAGGCTGCCTAAACGAAGAAGGACTAAGATGGCGATCTGTACTTTCAACGCAAGGACGCTTGCATCCGAAGCTCACATCGAAGACCTGATGATGCAAGCCAGGAAGATCAAGTACGACGTCATCGGACTGACCGAGACGAGAAGGCACCGCCCGCTACACGCCGTTTTCGATACTGGAGAAGAACTGTTCCTTGGAACATGCGACAGCAGAGGCGTTGGCGGTGTGGGTGTCCTCGTCAACACGCACTTGGCCATAAACATCGATTCGTACGAAAGCCTTACGACCCGAATCGGACGTTTGAGATTGAGAAGATGTGGATTCAACTCCTGCTTTGACAATCTTCGTCGCCTACGCACCAACATCGAGCTACGACGAGGAGGAACACGAAGCATTTTATATGGAATTGGAGAAGTTCTACAAGGAAGATCATACCTTCTTCAAGGTCATCGTCGGCGACTTCAACGCCAAGATTGGCCCAAGAAGAACGGCTGAAGAACTTCACATCGGTACTCACGGAATGGATTGGAATGAGCAGGGCGAGAAGACTGTCGGAGTTTATCATGTCGACCAACACCATCCATGGTAACTCGCAGTTCCAGAAGCCCTCTCACCTTCGTTGGACTTGGGAGTCACCTGATGGACAGTTCCATAACGAGATAGACCACATCATCTTCAATCGAAGGTTTTGCCTGACCGACGTCGCTGTTGTTCCGAAGTTCTACACGGGATCGGACCATCGTCTCCTCCGCGCAAAGTTCCACTTTTCGATGCGTGTTGAGAGAGCCTCGAAGTTCAGGAAGCGAAGCCCCAGGACAGTCATCAACTGGGATCACTTCACTTCTCTTGTCAGCTTATGGGAGGATTCCGTTATCGAGAACATCGACGAGGAATATCATCGGCTCGTTGAACACCTTCACGAGAGTGGCAGGAAGGCAGAGAGTTTACAAGTCACCAAAGGACGTCTGTCTACGGAAACTCTCGAGCTGATACGCCAACGTGGAGCCGCACGAGCTGCAGGCAATCACCACTCACGTCCGAGCTTGCGAAGCTATGCAGAGAGGCGATAAAGGAAGATCTCAAGGAGCGAAGAGCAGCAGTATTAGCTGAAGCAGCAGAGGCTGGGAGGAGCATCCGCAATGCCCGCCGAAGCTATGCCAGCTACAAGACCAAGATGACCTGCCTCCGACGTCCAGATGGAACAGTTACTGCATCCCGAAGGGCAATGGAGAAAGTCATCCACGACTTCTACTCGGATCTCTTCGATAGCCATGTCCATCTGCCTACTTATCAACCGCAAGAGGATGGATACGTTGTCCCTCAGTTCTCTCTTCCGAAGTCCGACACGCCATCAAGTCGGTGAAGAATTGTACAGCGCCCGGTCTCGACAGGGTTAAACCGGAACATCTGAAGAATGCGCCGCCAGTTATCATCAAAACTCTGGCTCGACTCTTCACGCGCTACCTGTCGGAATGCAAGGTACCCACTCCGTGGAAAACCAGCAGGACCGTGTTGCTGTACAAGAAGGGAGACCTGGACGACATTGGCAACTATCGCCCAATCTGCCTGCTGTCTGTAATCTACAAGCTATTCACTCGAGTCATCCTTAACAGGATCGGCAGAATACTAGATGAAGGACAGCCATGCGAGCAAGCAGGGTTCCGAAGAGGGTTCAGCACGATCGACCATATCCACACGGTTACAAGACTCATTGAAGTTTCACGAGAGTACAAGATGCCGCTTTGTCTCACGTTCATCGACTTGAAGAAGGCCTTCGACTCTGTGGAGACAGAAGCGGTCATCGAAGCCTTGGGCAACCAGGGCGTCCCTACTCAGTACATCAAGATTCTTCGTGAGCTCTACAGCAACTTTACGACCAGAATCTCACCATTCTACAAGGAGGTCATCATCGACGTCAAGAGAGGGGTCCGACAGGGCGACACCATCTCGCCCAAACTCTTCAGCGCCGCTCTCGAGAACGTCATGCGTCAACTGGAATGGGAAGACATGGGAGTGAAGGTCGACGGCCGGCAACTACACCACCTTCGTTTTGCTGACGACATCGTTCTTATAACGCCGAACATCGAGCAAGCGGAGCGAATGCTGGCTGATTTCGACTGCGCCTGTGGTAAGGTTGGTCTACAGCTGAACCTAACGAAGACGATGTTTATGAGAAACGGATTGGTTCCTGATGCCCCATTCACGCTCAACGGAACGAACATCACCGAATGCTCCAGCTACGTGTACCTAGGTCGGGAAATCAATATGATGAACGATCTAGCTCCAGAGCTGAGCAGGAGGAAACGAGCGGCTTGGGGAGCGTATAAGAACATCGAGGGAGTAGTGAAGAAGACGAAGAACATCCGGCTCCGTGCCCACCTCTTCGATTCCGCTGTCCTTCCTGCCCTAACCTACGCCTCAGAGACTTGGACTCTGCGCAGGCAGGACGAGCATGCGGTCAGCGTTATCCAACGCGCTGTCGAGAGGACGATGCTAGGAGTAACCCTATACACGCAAGTGCAGAGGGGAATCCGGAGTGCCGAACTACGCCAACGATCGAAGATCAGGGACGCTGCCGTTTTCGCCAAGGAATCGAAGATAAGGTGGGCCGGACACGTCATGCGATTTTGCGATGACCGTTGGACCAGAGCGGTTACCGACTGGATCCCTCGGGACGTCAAACGAACACCTGGACGACCGCCGGCCCGATGGTCAGACTTCTTCACGAAAGCTCTGAACGAAAGGAATGAAGGACTTCGTGTCCCTCGAGCGAGGAGGGTCCACTGGACAACTCTTGCACGCGACAGGGACGAATGGAGACGTTGCTGGCGCCCGCTCGAGCAATTCGATGATCAACGGGACGACAGGTGATACAGGTGATAATCAAACCGCCTAGGGAAGCAAATGTACTCGTTATCTAACTGGCGCAAAATTTCTTCGAAGTTACGTAGCGCTTGCTGGGCACTGTTAAACTGTTGCTCAAGTCTCATTACCATTTGCCCTTCGCGTTCGTCGTTGGGAGCGTCTTCGTGATCACTGTCTGCTATGAATATGTCCCCGTCGGCACCCTCATTTTCTGCCTCAAAATTTTCCTCCTCATCGGCTCTTCAACGTCTGCATCGGCGATCTCTTCTTCAGCGATCTCTTCTCCAATCGCTTGACGACTTCTTCCTCGTCGGGCTCTTCGACTTCTGCTTCGGCGAATTCTTCTCCAGCGTCTGCTTCTTCATCCGTCTCGACATCTTCTGCTTCATCGGGCTCATCAACTCCTTCCATAAAGTTTGCATTGCCCTCGATAATATCATTTTCTCCGCGAACCCCTCGGATTTCCTCGTCGCCGCTTCCTTGATGTACAACATTAAGTTGCAGATGGCCGTGGCTTGGGAGAGAGTTTCGGTCTTTATTGCACTCATTACGGCTTTCGCAGTTTGAGCTTCCATGCGCACGTTACTAAGGGTGGAATGGAGAGAGTTAAGCATTTGCAAGTGATCATAAATAACGTGTTCTATCATAGGTAAATCCATCAAAAGCGTCATACCTTCGTTTATCTCCTGTGGTTGGCGCATTAGGGATTCCCAGAATTCTCGTGACATCTTTCCTAACGCAATGAGTAAAGGAGGAACTGAATAAAGAGTGCGCAATTGTGATCTACAGTAAAGAAACTGAAGACGCAGGTGATCAACTTCTAAATTCAACAAATCAATCTCGAGAATACGTTCCTGAAAAGGCTTAGAGGAGAGGCATGATTGACGGACTTTCTTTTCCAAAACAGTGACAGCTTGTGTGCAAGTATAATGATCGAAAACACAATGACACAATGCTATCATACAGCTGTTGTGGTTCTGGTAATGGCGGAATGGCTTTTTGCAGCTGTTGAAGATCGCGCTGTGCACGACGAAGTTCGTCCTCAACGGTATCAAAAGTTACCATGTTCTGAAAAACGCACTAAAGTGATGGATTTTTTTTGGAAAGGCGCACCTAATCAAGTACCTCACTGTGCATATTCGTTTAATTTTTTTCTTTTGGCGCACCTACGTGGGCTTACAGATGTTGGTGATGAATCTAAAGAAATAAAGTCATTCTAAATCATTTATGAAGTAATATCTGATTATGAGTGGACTAAGCCCACTTTTTTAAGGGCGCATGTGGAGTTGCTTGTTTTTTGGTGAGGGCATATGCCAGGATGCGAATAATGATACGAAGAGGTAAGGTAGTTAGACTCCAAATGATGCCCAGCATCGACTTAAGGAGGCGCAATCCTATAGCAGTGAGAAATATGTAAATTAGGAAGATTGATAGCGCAATTGCCACGAGGACCATAAGTAAGCTTTTGTACCAATAAAGAAAAACGTCAAAAATATGTCCAAAGTCGGGCCATGAAGACTCATGGTAGTTGCTACTGCTGCCTTGTAGTTTAGACAGCAAAGGGTACTGTAGACCGTTGACATACTTCAGGATGCCTTCTAACTTGAAGGGGTGCTTAAGGGTACCACAAGAAATAGTGCAGTCTAAAAACTGGCGCGCGGATCCCAAATGGAATCGTAAAGGTGACAGTGGACTGCTAGGTGCACACGGAATGACAAAGGAATGAGAGGCGCATAAAACTTCGCCATGAGTTTCCTTCGGTGATGTACACTTCACGTTCGCGATGGCGCCTTTCGCACAATTATAGCAGCCATTCAATGAGGTGTTTTCGATAGTGCAGCTTAGATTTTGTACTTCTAGCAGAGGTCAGTTCTACCGTTTTGTGAAAGTTGATGAAAACTTCCGAAGATACCAGGTTCGGGATTTTTGCTGTAAGTGCGGCATTTTTGCCCTTTTTTAATTCCCAAGAGGGACTTTTCAGAGGCAGTTTGAGCTCGATGTGACTGAGCTCTTCTGTTACGTCCGAAGGAGGACATTCACATCGAACTTTTGTTTCAGCAGGTGCACATTTACAGTTTTCTGCGAAGGTGCAGTTCAACGTTTCCGCCGCTTCCTGATTTTCGCAGAAAAGATTTGGGATTATCTTTCTCGTATAGATGGCCGTATCTGTGCCATCAGTGATAAAGTCATTGCTCAATTGTGGCATAGGGGGCATCGTGAGGGATGTCATGGTGATTTTTAGGGATGGAAGAGTCTATTGGGAACGTTGGGAAGTAGTCCCACTATGTACCACTCTCGACTCGGGTTTGTGTTGGCAGTTTCAACTAACACTTCTAACTTTACCTCCTCCGTCCAGCGCAAGCAACGGAATATTCTATAAATCTTTCGTGCTTTTTGGCCTTTGCGTACAGCCGGAAGAAGAGACAGCCTGAGCTAAATGATCCACATAGGCATCCAAAACCGCAGGATTCATAGCAGTCCGTTCGCCCAGGATATGAGTTACCGATATGGAGTTCTGGAATGAGGCTAGTGCTATTTATACTGGCGCACTTATCCCCTGAACATGATCCTCGGTAAGGACAACGTTTGCTGTCGATAACGTTGAGTCTCCGTGGAACGCGTGAAGTATTCTGTTTCTTCTTCACAACGTAAATACAATCTTCTTCTTCTTCTTAGCGTTGTTGTCCAACTTTCGTCGGGTACGCTTTTTCACCAAGGCTTTCCAGCGATCTCGATTCCATGCATCGTCTGCAGACAGGTCAGCAGCATTCATGTCGATCTTCACGTTGTCCATCCATCGTAATTTGGGTCTGCCTCTCGGGCGTGTACCAGTGAAGGTAATACTATCGGCTGATCTGGACACGGTGTCTGGAGGCCTTCGCAAAATGTGACCATACCAGCGTAGGCGAGAGGAGGCAAGGGAATTGACGATCGGTTGGACCTTGATCTTGTCTCGAATGTCTTCGTTCCGAATGTGGTCGAATCGCGTGTGTCCCAGACTCCATCGTAACATCTTCATCTCCATAGACCCATATGCTCTCGTTTCGTCAGCCGTCATCTGCTTCGTTTCCGCTCCATAGATGGCGACTGGTCTCACGACTGAGGTGTAAATTTTAGACTTCAGGCGGATCGGCATTTTCCTGTCACAGAGAACGCCAGTGACAGTCCTCCATTTGTTCCATGCAGCGTTTATTCTAGCAATTGTATCGGCTTTACTATCGGCGTCCGCGGCCAGTGTGGACCCTAGATACGGAAACTTGGTGGTCTTGGGTAGGGATGCTCCGTCTACTGTGATCGAAGACTCTGTGGCCGTTGTGCACATGTATTCTGTTTTGTTGATGTTGAGCCTGAGTCCATGGTCCTTTAGCTGTTTCATCCACTGATTGACACGTCTCTCTAATTTCATTTTCGACCGATCCATTAGCAGTATATCATCAGCGTACCCAAGCGTCATCGGGGGCTCTTTCCGAATTTTCCTCGACGCATAGTCCATACATAGAATGAAGAGTAATGGTGAGAGGGCCGACCCTTGATGAACTCCAACTGTGACTGGGAACTGTGAGGTATCACCTACAGGTGTTCGGATGGCAGTTGAGGAATTAAGGTAGGTTAGCTGCACAGCTTTAACGAGTGCTTCTGGTATTTGTTGGTATCGGAGCGCCTCCCATATGAGTTGACGGGGTATTCGGTCGAAGGCTTTCTCCAAATCCAAAAAAGCCATGTGCAGTGGTCTATTCCATTCCTTCGCTTTTTCCATCATGCGTCGAGCCACGTGAATGGCATCGGTGGTTCCGAGCTCTGGTCGAAAACCACATTGCATCCGACTGATGTTAACTATCTCTCTGAGCCTGGCGTCCAAAACTCGTTCGAAAATTTTCAGGGTGTGGCACATCAGGCGAATTGGGCGATAGTTGGAGCAGCTGGCGATGTCACCTTTCTTCTTGTAAATGGGCACAGTGACGCTTTTTGACCAATCTGTCGGGATCGCACCCTTCTCAATACACTTATTGAAGAGCTGAGTCAGGTAACGGCACCCTCCAAGTTGGTTCCAGACTTCTACTGGAATGTCATCAGGACCGGTGGCTTTCCCATTTTTCATCTTCTTCATAGCTTCATCGACTTCTTGCTCGGTGATGCACGTCCATGAGTTTGCGGCTCTTTCGGGAGTGGTGGATGTGGGAACTCGACGTTGCAGATTTCTTGGAAGTGTTCTTGCCAACGTTGTTTGATTTTGCTGAATTCGTGCAAGAGTACTCCATTTTTGTCCTTGATGAAGGTTGTTGTGTTTACGAAGTCCTGTGTTGCTCTTGAGCGTCCTTTAGCAAGGCGGTAGATGAGCTTTTCACCTTCCTTAGTGTTCAGCTTCGCGATCATTATATCCGTCTTGTCTTGGATAGCTTTTGCGATGGTTTTCTTGGTTTCTCGTTTAGCTACACAGTATCTTTCCCTGGTCTCGGTCGTAGGGTTAAGATGCCAGACTTTGTACGCATTCTTCTTGGACTGAATCGCTGTTGCTACGTCATTGTTCCAAAACCATGCTGGTCGATCCGGTACACTCTTGAATTCCCTTTTGTAGCCGATTGTCCGCGCAATATCTCTGATTTGTCGAGTGAGCTGTTTCCAGCCCTTTTCGAGGTCATCAGGGTTGGCTTGACTGATCTTCATCGTTAGGTAGTTTCTGTCAGCAGGTCTTAGATCGGCAATTTTGCTCCATCTTAGAGCCTCCGGTTGAACCTCGGTTGTTTGAAGGCGGGCGAGTTTCTAAGCAACACGACGGGACGGTGTTGACTGTTGACAGTTATCGATGGGATCACTTTGCAATCTAGGACATCACTTCGGTGGCTCTTTCTTGCCAGAATATAGTCGATCTGTGCTTTGAAATCTCCACTGTAGTATGTTACCAGGTGGGATTCTCTTTTTTGAAAAAAGGAGTTGATAATGACCAGATCTAGGGATTTGGCAAATTGGTCTTTCAGTTTCACTAAAGCCTGCCGTGTGATGCGCGCGATAGCGGAACTGGTTTATTATTCACCAGATTAGTCCCCCGTCAACCGCCGGGACCTTCCTTTCCTGCGCAAGCTTTCTATCCTCCGCTATGGTCCCTTCCTCCTGTGACACCAACACCTCGTGGAAGTGACGCGTATGCAACACAATGGTGTTTC